>CM060952.1:76788054-76863054 GCA_030765055.1 Mantis religiosa
TTTACCTTTATTCACATTTAGGCCCCAATCTGCACAATATTTATCTATTTTTCGTAAAGGTATTTTTAACCCATTTATAGTAATCGTCCCAATCACCAAGTTATCTGCAAACAGTAATCCAGGGAATTGTAAATTATTAATTACCAGCAAGAAATTATTATTGTTGCTTATATTTTTCAATATATCATCTATGAACAAATTAAACAAAACTAGACTGAACTTGCGGCCTTGGCTAAGCCCTTTTTCCTGGTGTATTAAATACAAATCAAGTAAAGCATAAATTAATCAGTTTGTTGTTCATAATTATACTAATGTATTCTATTTCTATTCTTGTTTCATGTGTCCAATTGGAAGGCTTATTAATGAAGAATTTTAGCTGACCAAAGCATTAAAATTAAGTGTAATACTAGAGTCAGTGTCTGCATAAATATTCATAACTGAGTTGATCTGTTATTGTACTCAAGTATCTTAATGTTTTTCAAGTGTGTATAGTAATTTGTGTAAATTATCTGTAAACTTTAGATTGTAAATACCTCATAGATGAATTGTAAATATTGTTAAATACTCTAACTTAATTGACAATGCCTATAATTCTGTATGAATTCCTGTGGCTAATAAACATTGTATTGTATTGTATGTCCCTAGTTATTGCTCCTTCATATGAGGCATGTTTTTTTAAATCAGTACCCATTTTGGAATTAAAAAAAGACGTGCATAGATATTGCAATAATTTTATTTTTACATGAAAGCCTGTACCTTAATCTACTTTTCTACATAATTTCCGTGAATATTGAGGCACTTGTCATAACGTGGCACCAGTTTTTGAATATCCTCCTCATAAAATTCTGCCGCCTGATGTGTTAACCACTGTATCACAACTGTTTTGACTTTGTTATCACCTTGAAGACGCTGACTGCCCAGATGTTTCTGCAAGTGCAGGAACAAATGGTAGTCACTGTGTGCTTGATCAAGGCTGTATGGAGGATGATCTAGAACTTCCCATTGAAAAGATTTGATGAGATCTTTGGTCCGATTAGCCACATGGGAACGGGCATTGTCATGCAGCAAAATAATACCCTTACTTAACTTGCCACTTCTTTTGTTCTGGATTGCAGGGCGCAGATTGTTCAATGTCTCACAATAAGATGCTGCATTGATTGTCTCATTACGAGGCAGAAACTCCACTAGCAATACTCCTTTTCTGTCCCAAAAAACTGTGCACATGATTTTCCGGGCAGAAATTGTTTGCTTAAACTTCACTTTTGTGGGTGATGATGAATGTCACCATTTCATGGATTGTTGTTTCGATTCTGGTGTGACGTAGGAGGCCACTAATGTTTCGTCACCAGTAACAATTTGGTCTAAAAAATTTTCACCTTCATAGTGGTACCGCTCAAGGAAAGTCAATGCACTGCCTAAACGTTGGGTTTTGTGCAAATCCGTCAACATTTTTGGAACCCAACGTGAACACAATTTCCGGTACTTCAAGTTCTCGGTCACAATGCGATACAAAACACAACGAGAATATTGAGGAAAATAGTCGCACAATGATGAAATTGTAAAGCGTCTGTTTTCTCTCACCTTTTCGTCCACTTTCTGCACCAAATCTTCAGTAACGACCGAAGGGCGTTCTTCATCATGCACATTTGTGTGGCCATCATTAAATGCTCTCACCCATTTCCTTACCATTCCATCACTCATAATGTTTTGTCCGTAAACTTCACAGATCTCACGATGAATATCGATCGGTTTTACGCCTTTAGCACTAAGAAATCGTATAACAGCCCGTACTTCACAATCGGCGGGACTCACGAATGTCGGAGGCATCTTAAACACTCAGTAACCAAGGTACACAATGAAGAATCAGACTGTAATGGCGTCACTGCATAGACAAGAGATGTAGATAACCAGCGCGCATGCACGGAACGCCGACCGAGCGCTGTGTCGGCGGAATCGCAAAACTTAAAAAACATGCCTCGTATTTATGAAAAATGTGTTCTCTTTGTATAACCCTTTTATTTTGTTAACATTTTGTTACTCACCCCCTTCATTAATAGTTTGTGACACAGTAAATTCATCTCTATTCGATTGAATGCTTATTCGAGACCAATAAAGGCAACATATATTTACCTTTTTTATATCTTAAATACTTGTCCGCTAGCGTTTTTATGATAAAGACATTGCCCACTGTTCTCCTACCTTTCCTAAAGCCCATTTGATATTCTGAAAGAATATTGAATTCTTCAATTCATTTTAGCATCCTATCAGCCAGTGTTACTGTAAAACTTTTTCCCACATTGGACAACAGTGTTATTTCCTGATAGTTACTGTGTGTATCCATCTCCCCTTTGCCCCTATATATTGGCTGTATAATTGCTTTTCTCCAACTTTTTGGTATATAACCTTTGGTTTTCATAGAGTTGAACTATGATGTTAATAATTTAACCTTGTTCTCATCTTCACACCATGCTTTGAGGAATTCTCCTGCTATACCACCTGTTCCTGGAGCTTTATTTCCCTTTATTCTTCTAACCTGGTTTATTCTTCCTCCCTGTTATACCCCTATCCAATCTCTCGCTAAAGCTATTCTCAAATTCTGGAATTATCCTCCCATTTTTAGAATATATTACATACATATGACTTAAAGGTTCTCAAATAAGGTCAGCATATGGTTTTAATAGTGCTGTGATTATTTATTCATATCCCAGTAACTGCTTTCTTTTGAGGTATTGCATTATTTGTTTTACTTCAATTGTACTTAAAGAGAAGTTTCCCAAGCAAGTTTCTGCATATTTTATACAGGGCTCTGGTATTATTAGTATGTTTCAAAATATTTCCACACTTCATGCCTGTTTTATTCATTATCACTGTTATAGAAACTATTTTTGTAAATTGGTCAAAGGGTATACCTATCATGGCCCAAGTTTGACTTGTGTACACATACTAACAGATGGGGGGAAGAAAAATTATTTCCATGTGCTGTGCTATCTCACAATTAAGTTATGATTTATTTCTGCTGAATTCATAAATTTTAATTTTTGAAGTATAAGCCATGCAATAGTTCTTGAACACTAAAATATTTAAATGAAAGCTTTGATGTGAGTCTTGTACCTGTTTTCTATGGCCTTCATTGGCAGTAATATCTCACTGCAGTGACTTCACCCTCGGTATCACTGGATTGTTTATTTCGGGGAAGTTGTGCAGTCTCCAACAAATTAAAAACTATAGTTCCAGAAATGTTTTTTCAATTACATACAAAAACTTAACATTGAGTTAAACAATTTTGCCTTTAATCATATTTTAATTCTTCTACGCCTGACATATCTTCGTCTGTTGAGCCATTATCACTGTCATCCTTGTCAGTTTCCACATCATTGTCTTCAATTATAATTCTTTCAATTTTTCTTCTTTTAGTGTATGTGTTTCCTAAGTTTTATTTCATCCACATGATGGCATACCTTTTCCCATTCCATTTGTCGAATTTGGCAAATCATTGGCGGCAAACATTTCGGCTTTTATTTTAAAGCTTACATTTCTGCAAGCAGCCCATTGTGTGGCATCTGTCCGTATTAATTCTATAGGATTTAGATTCGGATGTTACGGAGGAAGCCTTAAGGTTGCATGGTTACATTCTGACATTATTTGATCAGTCAGTCAGCTTGTTGGCTAGACATTATACAGTTTTGTTTTGGTGTTATTTTCATGAAATGGGATATTGTGATTTTGTAACCAAGAAAGCACATATCATCTTAGAACTAGACATGGGAGGCTTATCTACTTGTGTATTATGGTAAGAGGCATTATCTGTTGCTAGTCCGGATTAAGGGGTAAATTTGGAATAAACATTGTGCATAACCATTTAACAGAATTTTCAGTATTAATATCTTTATGAACACTTAATATGCATATGACTGTCACAGTACTTTACAATTAACTATACATGGGGGCAACGGGTGTTAGACAATTCGTGCCGCATATTGCATCACGTAACAGGAGTGATAGGTTCACTGAGTATAGGAGTTGGAAGGAGACAGAAGAGAAAGAAAGATAGACCAAGACTCGCTGAATGTTCTGTGGGTGAAGGTCAATAGTCAAGAGTCATTGTGTGACTTATAAGTGAATATAATGGTTGAGAGTATGTCACCTAGTCAGGCTATTGCAGTTACAGACAGTGTATTAGCTGATCAGCTTCATTCAGAAATTAGTTTACACTGCATGTTACTTGAGTACCTCTACTTCTTCCTCTATTGTTTTGTATGTGTTTATTTAGACAAAGAGTTTGGAATGCTTTATTCATTCGCTCACAGGAAATGCAGTCAGTATCTACCAAGAATATCATGGATGCCTGAAGTTTGTTTTAATCCCTTTTTTTTTAATTTCAAATGAGTAGTATTTTATTAGGTGATAGAATTCTTATATAATAAACAATAATATAATCAATACAATAATAATATATTGTTGTATAATAAAGAATGTTGTTATTTGTGCACAGGTTGTTGGTTTGGCATCATAGAGTGTTCAATATGTGCCCGAGTGTTCAAGAATAAATTCAACCTGAAAGTGCACATGCGTGATGTACATGGAGGTGACTGTGGACCTTTCTCATGTGCACAGTGTGGCAAAGAAGTGAAGAACAGAAGTTGCCTGCGTGTTCATATGTACCGTCGACATAACAGACCTGGCACTGTCAAAGTGTGTGCACAGACACAGTGAGATGTTCCTATTGCTTTCTTTTAGCAGCTTTACATATGAAGTATTAGACATCCAATACTATATATTGTGAATGTCATATTTTCTATTTTCAAAACTCATTTATGTAGTAAGTGTTTATTGTTTACAAAAGCATTAGAAATAAGTGACCTTTGAATGCTAAGCAAATAATGCCTTGAGTGGCTATTGACAGTTGAGTTTCACCTCATTTTTATTGTTGGACATATTTCAAAGATGTTTAAGAATGATAACACTTTTTCAAGAACTACCATTTATTAAGGTAGTCGTGATAGTGCATGGTAGTCTGCGTAGTCAGTTTTGTTGCAGTCAACCTAACCTGTTCAGTTTGTTATTTTTGTGAGTTATAGGTGCTACTCATATCACATCATAAAGGTTTTAATGTTTTTATTATAAATATGGAATATTTCAGTCTTTGTTCTGTCTTTACCTATGTTTTTAATATTGTAATTAGTTTTCTCATGTTGATTTTCATATTAAGTACCAAACAAAATTTGCTTTTTCTCATAATTAATATTGATTACAAAAGCACTACACTTAAAGGAAGTAATGGATCTCATTAAGTTTATCAATATTTTCATGCCTGAGGCCATGTTTTTTGTACACATTTCAGGGGTATGAAAAGATATTGTTCTGCCAATTGTAAGTCAAGTAAGTTATTACTAGGGTCCAGAAGTTGTTGACCTAAAAATTTTCTAAAAATGAGCCATAAAATGCCCTTAAAATGTAAAACAATGCACATAAAATGTAAAAAAATTACTTCATAAAATTTGACAATTTCTTTCATAATAATAAATTGATAACTGTCACAGACAAATAATGAATATATGGAAATTAATTGTTCTTTCACACTAGCCATGTGTAGGATGCACTATGAAGGGGTAGAGCCTGACTGAAAAATTCAATGCCATAGGCAGGATTTGAACTATGGATCTACTGGTTTCTGTCCAGCCGCTCTAACCATTTGAGTCACTATGGCCAACATGCCGACATGACATTAAATTCTCCAACTGACTCGTGTTTCTCCCGGTAAACCACATAGGAGTTCTCATTAACACGTGAGACAACTACATTAATGGCGACTTACTATGCTGTAAGTGCTTTAAGGCCCAGCCTTTATAGTTCGGACCACTATTAGGTACAATTGATGGAAATTAATTGTTCTTTCACACTAGCTGTGTGTAGGACACACTATGAAGGGGTAGAGCCAGACCGTGTTTCAAATCCCGGCTATGGCATTGAATTTTTCAGTCTGGCTCTACCCCTTCGTGAATATATGGTTTGAATAACCACATTTTACATTTTTACTTAGCATTGCAGTACACCACCATGGTCATCTTCAAGTTATCAAAAGTAAAAGAATGGCGGTTGTCAGCTAAAAATGCTTTATACTTTGAGAAACTTCCCTCCACTTCCACAGATGTATATTTGAAAAACACTACATCACTGCCTGTTAAATCCTGTTCAAAAATATCAGTTCTGAATATCGAGATTTAACTGTATTGGAACACCACAGTGAAGCGAAAAATTATTAATTTTTAGATGAGTCGTATTTATTACACATCTGCTTCACTTTCGTACCTATTTTGAGGACATGTTTCGCAAATCATCGTTTGCATCTACGGCTCTTATGCGACTAAAGCTTGATCCAGCGATGTGGGTAATTCTGGGGTTGCTGCTGCCATCTGTTGATTTAGTGATGAACTTAAATGTGGGATTCTCTTCTGGCTGGATTTCAAAGTTCATAAGTTGTTTTTTATGTTTTTCTATGTATATCCTCTCCCATATGACGAGTTCACTACGTTTTTGTACGTATTTTAGTAATTCTGTGCTACTTAAGATACAAAAATATTGATAAGTCCGCAATAGCAGCTCATTTCTGGTCTGAAAATCATGAAATTGAAGATAGCACAGAATTACTAAAATACGTACAAAAACATAGTGAACTCGTCATATGGGAGAGGATATACATAGAAAAACATAAAAAACAACTTATGAACTTTGAAATCCCGCCAGAAGAGAATCCCACATTTAAGTTCATCACTAAATCAACAGATGGCAGCAGCAACCCCAGAATTACCCACACCGCTGGATCAAGCTTTAGTCGCATAAGAGCCGTAGATGCAAACGATGATTTGCGAAACATGTCCTCAAAATAGGTACGAAAGTGAAGCAGATGTGTAATAAATACGACTTATCTAAAAATTAATAATCAGTTCTGAAGTTTTCTCGTGATAGATATTGGCAATCTGACAAACTGTTTGGTATCCTTTATTTTTATCCAATACAAATTTTAATTTATGTCTAATTTTGTCCCCAATTTCACCTTTTACATTTTGTATCCTCTCTTCCGTAATCCTCACTAACTCAATTGACTTATCCAATATCATGCTACTTTCTTCAAGGCGGGTTATGGTACCCGTCAAAAATATAAAATTTGATTTAATGAAAGCTAATTTACCTTGGATTTGAGTATCAGAAAGCAGATCCTATGTGCTCTCAATTGCTTTAGAATCTACTCTATCTAAGCTATTCACCACTTCTCTCACTATTTGAAAATTGTCACAGTAGTATATACGTGCAGTTAACCATTTACCCCAGCATGTTAAAATTGGTGCTGGGTAAAAGCTATATTAGGAGTTTTATCTTTGAAATACATAATTTGGGCTGGCACTTTCGAAAATATATATATTTTTTTTTTTAACTGTGGAAATTAGTGTATCTACTTCTGTAAAGGCCGCGCCATGGCTCAGTGGTTAGACCGCTTGGCTCTCACCAAGGAGGCCCGGGTTCGAACCCAGGCGACCACAAAGTGAGATTTGTGATGGACAACACGGTGCTGGGGTGGGTTTTCTGCGGGACCTCCGGTTTCCCCCGCCATCTCATTCCACCGGTGCTCCATCTTCATCTCATGTATCATCATTGTCACCGCCCGCGGTGCCGTATGTAGTAAAAGCGAGCTTTAAACACTACACATTTCATTTCATTTACTTCTGGAAATGTTGATGTGACCTGTTCCGCCATGATAAATTCGATGAAAAGCATGGGCCAAACACGTAACATGCACCATCTTATTGTAAAATAATTGGATCAACTTTGTCGCCTTTACCATGTAAGGCGCCGCGTCTGTTATGAAGAGGAGCACGTTGTCATGTTGTGTTCCACTAGGCCACAATAAACACATGGATTTATTGAACAGTTTGCATATCTGACATTGGTTCACAGCTTCCATAACCTCTGAGGTTAGAAGAAACATTTGTCCGGCACTAGTAGCTTCTAGCGTACCTAACACTACATTGGCTACATAACGCCCCTCTGAATCGGTTGCCTCATCAGTTGATACATAAATTTATTTTCACATTCACGTATTCGGTTTAACGTGTCTTCATAAGACTTTTGTAGGTAACTTTTATGCAAAGTTGATTCATTTGGAATTGTATGGCAAGTGTGACGTTCAAGAAAACCTCGTAATTTTAAATGAATTTTCCTAGCGGAATATTTGCACTAACAAACACTTCACATAATTCTTTATAAAAGGAAGATGACTTGTTAGTTGACGTCGAAGCCGTTTTTTTTAACAGTAACTAAGTTGCTTATCTGTTTTTTCCCCCACATTTTGAAGAGCTCGCAAATGTTTTTCTGTGGATGCAAAACACACATATTGCATGATTTATTCGGCAATTCCTCGAACTGATCCGTCATAAATTCACCAGCACTGTTAGGACGCTAACCTGTGTTAATTACATGTTTACCACACTTACAAAGTTACTATTTCATATAAAATATATAAATTAACTTTTAATCACAAATTATTTTAAAATCCCCCAAAAAGCCCATGGGTCAGGGTCATGTCTGCCACGGGAATCGAACCCGGGCTTCCCGAATGCGGGCTACAGATGAAAATGTCCTATAAATTCGCAAAAAAGAAAGAAAATGATGCGAAACTGCATTTAAATGTTAAAAAATGACTTTATTATAAAACTGGAAAAAAAATGCATTTTGATGACCTATAAAAACCATATATATATATATATATATATATATATATATATATATATATATATATATATATATATATATATATATATATCTAACGTATTTGTTCCAAAATGCACTTCATTTCCAATAAGCATCATCTGTAACTACTCAGAAAAAAGATGACTTTTCATCAAAATCCGGGCCCTAGTGATTACATTTTTTTATTTAAACAAAACGTGGTTTCTTTTCATAAAGTTTTGTAGTAAGGTGACTAAATATATATTTTATAATACCATTGAAGCATATAGAGAAGCTTTAAGCATAAAATATTTAATATCATCATTAGAAAGAGAGAAAAGGAACTTAAAACTGCGTAAAAGTAAAATTTCTAATTTGCTACTGTTTTTGCTCACATTTTCTTTTTTATGTAAAAAAGTTGCTCTTAATAAAATATCTTAATTCTTAGTTTTATTAAGTTTTATTGAAAAGTTTTGAGAAAATACAGAACAATTTTCCAATTTTTGGCATGTATTTTATGGATTTGTGTTAAGTTCTGAATGTGCAGATATGTTGTAAAAATTAAACTCTAAAAAATGGCCTTTAAATACCTCCATCAAAGAGTATTTAAATAGTGATGACCCTGCACAAGTCATAGGATTTTGAAACTTTGCATACATATACTTTAATAGTATTGTCGCGAGTCCATTGTTGATTGAGGCGGCGCCGGTGACTAGTTCAAAGAGACCAACGTACAGTGTGTAGATGAAAGCTTGCCGAAACGGCGGGGAAGAAGAGACGGATTTCTCGGGAGTTCGCCTTCGTTCTAGCCGGGTCTCGAATGTTTGAGAAATTTCCGGAATGTAAGTAATCTATAAAAAGTGAGCCCGCCCGCCACAGTGAGTGAGTCGGTAATTGAACTCGCGTGCGTAAACAGCTGTGTTTGTGATCGATGACCTTGCAAGTTGTTTTGCGTATGTGACGTAATTCTTGTCTGCTGTGTACGAAGTGTTTTTACGGAAATAAAGTGCAATTTTTGGTGTTTGTAACCTGGACTTTTAATTTCACGAACCCCCAAAATCACATTTGGTGTCAGGAGTGAGCCATTTCGAAGATGGAGGCTGCATTGGCACAGATTCTAGCTAAAATGAACGAATTAACAACTAAGACGGAAGCTGCAAACGACCTTACCGCCAAAATGGAAGAGAAGTTGGAGACGCCAAATAACAACTTGGCCGCAAAGTTGGAGGTGGCAAATCACAACCTGGCTGCGAACTGGCCACGGAAATGAAGGCCGAACTATCTGAAATGAATGCTGCGAACGAGGCCCTCGCCGAAAATTTTCAAGAACAATTGGCCGGCGTGAGGGATGACGTCACGGGCCTGGGTAAGCGGATCGGCCTAGTAAGAGCGCGTCGAAGACCTGACGAGCCGCGTTAATGACCTGGAGGGAAAGGCCTACACCAACATTGTCCCTGAATGCCATGGTGGAGGACATCGTCGGCAGAAGGATGGAGGACTTGAAGGCCGACGCGCCGGGACCCGACACAACATCTGCACGCGTCAAACCGCCGAAGTACGACGGCACGTCCACGTTCGAAGTCTTCCGCCGCCAATTCGACACGGTGACCAAGCACTACTAATGGTCACCAGAGGAGGTGGCCGCACAGCTAATACCCAGGCTGCAGGGACGGGCCGCAGAAATCCTTAACGCGGTCCAGACAGCGGCGGCACCTGACATCTGGGAGGCCCTGAAGAACCGCTTCGGGATCCACCACTTGGCCGTAGCCTACCGCAGCCAACTGAAGTCAAGAACGCAGCAGCCAGGGGAGACGCTGCAGTAGTTCGCCCTGGCAATTGAACAGCTTGCCAGCAAAGCCTTGGTCGACCTCCCACCTGGATTCGTATCCCGGGAAGCCTCCTACATGTTCGTTGACAGGATACGAAACGTTGAAATATGTCAGCGCCTTATCCTCGGCGATAACAAAACCATCCACGAGGCCCTAACGGCAGCATTGAGGATGGAGAAGAACAAGAAACGGCTACTCCGACGTCGAGAACTCGGATTATCCGCTACACTGGAGACCGAAGACCAGCCGAGGGGAGCCGGTGAAGAACTAGTGGCGTGTGTTGGGGGTGTGGACAGCCGGGACACCTGGAGAAAGACTGCCCACTCCAGGTACAGCAGCCGGAGAAACGAGGAAGGGCCGGTGTTGCGAGGGGCGCGTTGGCGCCATCGCCGTCAGCTGGCGTATGCATGACAGGCTCATCGCGGAAGGATGGGTGAGAGGAAAGCCGTGCCGCGTGCTCGTAGATACCGGGGTAGTCGTGACCATCAGCAGACCCGACGGAGCCAGGGGTTTGCCATCGAGGAAACCGAGCCGACCATACCAGCTTGTGATGGCATCGGGCGACACCTTGCCCGTGGAGAGGAGGCCCTGCTGAAGTTGACCTTGGTACGGAGTGCCGTGCGTCAATGTGTGTTCGTCGCTGAGGTGGCTGAGGAGGTGATACTAGGACTGGATGCCCTCAGGAGCCACGCGGCAACGGTCGACGTCGGCAGGAAGGTCTTGCGGATCAATGGAGAAGATGTGATACTCCGGCAACCCAAAGAACGCATGGAAATTTGCAGGGTCGTTCTGAGGGAAGACGTGGTTGTCCCCGCGAGAAGCGAGGTGGTGGTGACGGTGCGACTGGAAGCCTAGCCGACGAATAACTTGAAGCTGGACCAGAAGACGCCTGTGCACGGATTATGTGTAGCCAGAACATTGTTACCGTGCCGAGAGGAGGTGCAGGTGAGGCTGCTCGAACCAGCAGACACCGATCACGACGTCCAAGCTGGGACGGAGTTGGGTACGTGCGAGCCTATGGTCAGCGTAACACTATTCGATAAGACTCAGGAGCCGGTGCCGAAGCAACACCTAGGGCCCCGGCTGGAAGGCTTATTGGAGAGGGCGGCCTACCACCTGACCGCAGAACAGCTCGAGAAAGTTCAACTGCTGAGACGATAGCACCGCGTCTTCAGCTAAGGGAACAGCGACTACGGCCGCACGGACCGGGTGCACCATCACATCGACACAGGAGATGCCCGCCCTATCTGGCAACAACCTAGACGCGCCCCGCTAGCAAAACAGTCTGCGGTACGGGCCATTCTGGAGGACATGAGATCCAGGGGAGTGATCGAAGAGTCTGACAGACCTTACTGTTCCCCTGTAGTCTTGGTGGCTAAGAAGAACGTTGAGCTACGCTTCTGCGTGGACTACAGGAAGTTGAACGCTGTCACCACGAACGACTGTTTCCCCTTACCCCAGATTGATGACACCCTGAACACGCTTGCTGGTGCGCAGTGGTTCTCAACCCTGGACTGAAGTCGGGTTACTGACAGGTGGCTCTAGACCCGAGAGACAAGGAAAAGGCCGCATTCTCGACAGGCCAAGGGCCTTGGCAGTTCACAGTTATGCCCTTTGGTCTCTGCAACCCACCAGCTACCTTCCAACGTCTCATGGAGTCAGTGATGAGAGGATTGACTTATGACGCCTGCCTGCTATATCTGGACATCATCATCGTCGGTAAGACATTCGAAGACCATCTCGAAAATCTGAGCATGGTGCTACACAGACTGCAGGCGACCAACCTGAAGCTAAACGCAAAGAAGTGTAAGCTCTTCCGCCAGGAAGTCGACTACTTGGGCCCCATAGTCTCACCAACCAAAGTGGCCACAGACCCGGAGAAGACACAGACTGTGAGAGATTGGCCTCGGCCAAAGGATAAGAGAGAATTGCACAGTTTCCTGGAACTGTGCAGTTATTACCGCTGTTTTATAAAGGGCTTCTCCAACATCGCCAAGCCCCTCATCCGCCTGACGGAAGAACACCGGTCGTATCTGTGGATGGAGGATGCCTAAGTCGCTTTTCAGGAGCTGAAGAGGACACTGTGCAGAGCTCCTATTTTTGGATTCCCACAACCAGATGACGCCTTCATTGTGGACACCAATGCCAGCGACCATTGCATTGGAGGCGTCCTATCGCAAATGCAGGACGGCCATGAGCGGGTGATAGCTTACTACAGCAAGACACTGTCCAAGGCAGAGAACTACTGCGTCACACGGCGAGAGCTACTGGCGGTAGTAAAGACCTTGGAGCACTTCCACAAGTACCTGTACGGTCAGCCATTCCACCTGAGGACTGACCATTCCGCTCTCACCTGGCTACTTAGCTTTAGAAACCTGTAAGGCCAGACAGCACGTTGGGTCCAGAGGCTGCAGTACGACCTCAGCTCTCAACATCGTAGAGAGAAGAGCCACAGCAACGCAGACGCCATGTCCCGAAGATACTGCCCGGAAGAGTGCGGCCAATGCAGAAGAATGGAAGAGAAGAAGCGTTCCGCAGCTGTCAGAGTCATCATGGCAGTGGCTGCGGACGACTGGGATAGGGCAGGCCTGAGGAGGGGGCAGCTGGAGGACACCAACTTGGGGACACTCTTTAAGGGAAGTGGAGACAGGGACGAGACCGACCTGGGAGGGTATGGTAACCAAAAGCGCTGCGTACAAGTCGTACTGGCCTAATGGGAGTCGTTGAAGACCAAAGAGATCACCCGATAGGAAGACGCAGAGAGAGTAGTTGGTACTACCCCGGAGTAAGGTCCCGGAAGTCTTGGAGGAAGTGCACGTCGGTACTTCAGGAGAACACCTGGCAGCGAACCGAATGATTGACAAACTATGGCAGTGCTACTACTGGCTGAGGCTCCGAGCAGATGCTGAGAGATGGTGCTGTCAATGTCACGTGTGCGTGGCGATTCGCGGCCCCCAGACTAGGAGCCGTGGTCGCATGCAGCATTACAACGTCTGAGCGCCATTCGAACAGATCGCTGTCGACATAGCTGGACCAGTGTCCGACCGAAGCAACAAGTACCTGATGGTGGTCGTGGACTACTTCACCAAGTGGCCCGAGGTGTATGCCATCCCAAACCAGGAGGCGAAGACCATCACAGACTGCCTGGTGGAGCAATCAGTTTTGGGATGCCGTTAGAGCTCCACAGCAACTAGGGCACCAATTTTGAGTCCAACCTGATGAAGGAGTCACTGGAAAAACTTGGGGTGAACAAGACCCGCACAACACCCCTATATCTCCAGTCGAACGGCATGGTCGAGAGGTACTTCAAGACCCTGGAGGAACATCTGAGGAAGGTCGTGGCCAGCCATCAGTGTGACTGGGACATCAAGGTGCCACTGTTCCTGCTGGCCTACTGCTCGTCGACATACGATACTCCTGGGATGACGCCAGCCAGCTTAATATTCGGCCGAGAGTTACGCCTCCTTTGTGACCTGGCGTTTGGGAGCCCCCCGGAGGCGAAGTAGCCAGCAACCGAGTATGTGGAGAGCCTGCTGGACCGTCTACACGACATGCACGAGATGGCTCGTCAGAACTTCCGGATGGCGAGTAACCGCATGAAGACCCGATACGACAGGCAAGCCAACAGTCAAGGGTTCCAGCAAGGTGACCTGGTCTGGTTGTACCGCCCTACCGGGACCAAGGAACGCTGCCCGAAGCTTCAGCAACCATGGCAAGGACCGTACCGGGTGGTAAAGAGGATCAACGACGTGGTCTACCGCATAGAGAAGGTGTCCCGAGGAAAGATTATTGGTGGTTCACCTGGATCGTCTGGCCTGCTACGATGGGGCTGTTCGGGATGACCGCCTTGAGGAGGGAGCACTGTCGCGAGCCCATTGTTGATCGAGGCGGCGCCGGTGACTAGTTCAAAGAGACCAACGTGCAGTGTGTAGATGAAAGCTCGCCGAAACGGCGGGGGGAAGAGACGGATTTCTCGAGAGTTCGCTTTTGTTCTAGCCGGGTTTCGATTGTTTGAGAAATTTCCGGAATGTGAGTAATTTATAAAAAGTGAGCCCGCCCGCCACAGTGAGTGAGTCGGTAATTGAACTCGCGTGCGTAAACAGCTGTGTGTTTGTGATCGATGACCTTGCAAGTTGTTTTGTGTATGTGACGTAATTCTTGTCTGCTGTGTACGAAGTGTTTCTACGGAAATAAAGTACAATTTTTGGTGTTTGTAACCTGGACTTTCAATTTCACGAACCCACAAAGTCACAGTATTTGTCCATGCAAAAACTGCGAAAGTGATTTTGACCCCTTTGACCCGTTGTGTATAAGAGAATCTTGACCTCATTTCATATTTTTACCACCGTTTCATGTTCATGTCATTATATTGCAACATACTATTATTTTTATATCATTTAAATTTTTATACACATTTTCTAGTGCTGCTGTCTGCTTGTTTGGAGGAAAATAGCAGCAGCACAAGAATTAATACAGCAAGGACATCTTCTATAAAGCAGTTAGCGTGAGAGTGATTATGAAAACTAATGTTTTCAAAACAAGTCCAACAATAAAACGAAAGTAAAACTAAGTGTCATTAATTCAACTCATGTTATTTCACATACAACTCTTCAGGATCTGTTTGAATATTTCTGCATAGAGAATATAAATGTCTAGTTTTCGAGTTATAAGACATAATATATTGTGATATAACAGACTCAAGGAAATATAAGACAAAATTAAGTAATCTGGAGAATCAGTTATACATTTAGTACACATACGAGGTCTGTTAAAAAGTATCACAAGTGTGTGTGTGTGTGTGTGTGTGTGTGTGTGTGTGTGTGTGTGTGTGTGTGTGTGTGTGTGCGTGCGTGCGTGCGTGCGTGTGTGGTTTTTTTTTTTTTTTTTTTTTTTTTTTTTTTTTTTTTTTTTTTTTTCAAATGTATTTATTTGTTCATGAACATATATTTTGTTTCCTTCAAAGTAATCTCCAGCGGATATTATGTACTTGTGCCAACGTTTTTTCCAATCCTCGAAGCACTCTTTTTGTGATCTTGTTCCGCTCCTCCTTCCATGCCATCTTTTTCTCCTCAGTCGTGGCAGAGCACCTTCCTTTCATGCACCTCTTCAGTTTTGGAGGAAAAAAAAGTCAAAGGGGGCCAGTTGTGGAGAGTACGGTGGCTGCAGCATCACAAGTGTGTTGTTTTTGGCCAAAAATTCACGCACAAGCAACGATGTGTGAGCAAGGACGTTATCATGGTTCAAAAGCCAATTTTTGTTCTTAAACAAATCCCAGCATTTTTGACGGATTGCTTTGCGCAAGTTGCGCATAACTTGCAGGTAATATTCTTTATTGACCGTTCTACACCATGGCAAGAACTTACGATGCATCACGCCCGTGCGATCAAAGAAAACTATAATCAAAACCTTCACATTCGACCGAACTTGGCGCGCTCTTTTTGGTCTTGGCTGGTGTGGCAGCATCCATCGCGATGATTGAGCTTTGGTTTCCACGTCATAACCATAAACCCATGATTCGTCATCAGTTATGATCCTCTGGGGCAAATTTGGGTCGTCGTGAACGGAGTTCAGCAGCTCCTTAGCAACATTAATGCAATGGTGTTTTTGGTCGAAATTGGTACGAATTTTGCGGCGACCCTTCTTATGCCCAACTCATTGGTCAAAATCGAACGGCATGAGCCAAGCTATATGTTTAGGTCCTCAGCAACATCTCTAATGGTGAATCGACGATTGGCCAATACTATTTTCTTTACTTCTTCAATATTTTCATCTGTTGTTGACGAACTCGGGTGTCCGGGACGCCGTTCGTCGTTCATATTTCCTCGACACTCTGAGAAGCTTTTGTACCACCGATAAACGTGGCTTTAGTCCAAGGTAGCTTCACTATATGCCACAGTCAACATACGAAATACATCCACGCACTTAATTGTTTCTTTGTCACATAAAATTTGATACAGATTCTTTGTAACATTTTTTGAAATAGGCAAAAATCGATGAACCAAAATGTGTCCAAGCAAAATAGCTGTCAACAATTAACTGAACGCTCAAATGACCGAGTTTGTCAACATACATGAGGGACATGAGTACCAACTTAACTCCACAAAACAATCGAGAATCGAATATGCGTAGCAAGCAAAACATAAAATTCGCGATACTTTGTGAACATGCCTTGTATAAGGGTAACGCTGAATATTTTTAGAAATTTTAGTTTTTAAAAAACTCAAATTATTTTATCTTATTTACAAATATTCTTCTTTAACAATAAATACATTTTTGTATTTGATGAAATTAGTCCTGCCAATATGTCAGTCTTCCTGAAGTTCTTCAGAAACTATGTTTTTATAATGTTTTACTCCTTCACTTCATGACAGAAAAGTAATTCTGCACATTTTATCTTGAATTATTGGAAACAAAAAACAAATCACAGATGCTAGGTCAGGACTGTATAGTCTGACCTTTAGGGCATCCAGATACTCAGTTGTTAGTTTTGTTGTATGGGATTATACATTGACATGATGTAATTCTTCACAAAATGTTACAAAATTTAAAGCTTTTATGTACTATTCGGCAGTAACAGTACACAGTTACACACTTTTGAAGAACTAGGTTCTGTTCAAAAGACCCATTGAATCTTCTGAGTAGCACAACAAATTTAAGGTTTGTCACCAGTAATGAGAATCTCAAACCAAAAGTATTCACTAGAGAGTTTTCCAGAGTTCTCCTGTTGTTTTGATCGAGAATCAGTTTACGTGGAATCCATTGATAACAAAGTTTTCTCATGTCTATTGCTGTAAGATGTTTTTGATTTGACTCATACCAATGCCCAATAAATTTATATGAGGTCCATCAATCTTCTTCAGGCATTGCTCGAACATTAGCAATATTAAAACATCAGTGTTTGGGCATCTTCAAGAAATCGTCCGATATGACTAAATGTTGGAGGACATAAATTACACAAAAAAAAAAATCTTCAAGAAATTGATCACTAACTAGAAGCTCATCTATTAAAATAAAATATAATAACTTGCTACAAACTTCACTTATATTTTTAACAAAATTTGTAAATTGTTCACAGAACTCAAGAATTTACCAATTTATTAAAATGATAAGTAAAGTTTGTAGAAATTATTATATTTTATTGTAATATTTGTTTTGCTTCACTGTTGTGACGTTCTGTTTTTAACATATTAGAAGCTCATCTCTTTTGAAGTCACTGTAACAATTGAAAATTGTGACATCTTCATCAAATACATATCTAAGCCAATTTTCACATTGTTTAGGTGTTAATGGTGAATGAAAATCATAAAAAAAATCATAGCCCAGAAATGTTCTGCAGTCAAATTCAGTATTGGGTAAAAATAAAATATTTAAATAAGACAATTAACTAATTGTTAGAACAAATAACAAACTATATAGCATTCATCTTGCAAAATATTAGAAAGTGTTTGTCAAATATTAATACAAATCATTTGTTTTAAAAATTTAGCATTGTAAAAATGTTCAGTGTTATTCTGTGCAGCTTTTATATTTAAGCACCTATTATTGTATAAAGTATAACAATTGAAAGAAGCATAGAGACAGTGAAGCACAATTCCTTTCTTGGAAGTGTTGAAAACAGTGTTGTTATGATAAATTAAATTTAAAGGGAGTCGATTAATGACACTAAACAACACTTACTTTTAAATTTTTCCGGAACATGTTGTTTAGTGTCATTAATCGACTCCCTTTAAATTTAATTTAAGTGAAGCACAAGTTAAAATATTGGCCTATATCTCAGGATGAAAACATATATTTATGGTGTAAAGATAATCAACACAGATTCCCTGAGTCATATTTGAAAATTTATGAGTGTTATTCTCGCATGCAGTACTTATTTTTTCCATTTATAAGTACACATATGAATTTCCAAAGGAAATTAATTGAATGGGAAGTAGTTTAAAACTGTATATAAATTAATAAAATTAGAGGGAAAGTAAATGGTGGATGTAAATAACTATACTGTGCAATCCTTTACAGTAACAGCACCCATTCTGTCTTACCACAGTGTAAAACCTGACAGGTGTTACATTATGACTACTTAGACCTTTAACTGCAACCTGCTGATATGCCCTTTAGTTACAAATATTTGGTTGTGATAATTTTAGTGCTATATTTCCCAAAATAAATTTATGTTACAGATGCTTTGGTTCATTTTGTGTATTACATATACTTCATAATTTAACTTTGAATACTTATATGAAATTTTTGTCTTCTTCAAACTGAAAATTATTGCTCCAAATTCATCCAGTGGTGAATGTATATATTTCATTAACATAACTGAATTGATTCAGATACTGGTAATGAAAAAAGTGTTGTATATAAAATGATAAAGTGTTTATGTTAGAGTTAAATAAATATAGAAAGAAACATGCATTTGAGCTTTACAAAAATAATGTAGTTGTTGATGTTTGTATTATAGATATGAAAAACTCGGGTACCTTTTAAAAACCAGTATTCAAACATTGTTTATGCACAAATAAGAAGTCACATGTTCTCATTTCTCAGTTTAATGAGCACTACCTTAATTTCACATAATGACTTTTGTATATTTTGCAATGCTCCATAGGCATTCATATAAATAATTTTGATCACTTTTATAAAAATGTGTAGGAAATACTAAATATTAAGGAGAGTCTGAGTCAGGCTTGGACAGAAGGAAACCATCAGATCAAGAGGTAAACAGCAACATTCTATTTCATATAATTTTCCTTCAGTGCTGTGGAGACCCATATGTTTCTAGTCAGTACTTAATACAAGTTAGCAATAGAACACAGGCTTTATGTTACCAATCATTGCTTTGTACAGTTTTCTTGTGTACTTCTTTCAAATTCTTTTAAGTGTACTACATGCTTGAAGTTATTTAGATAATAATAAAAAATCCAGCTGAAAATATTACTCTTCAACAGTGGATATTTATGTTTGATACTTTGTCAGTGCATATACATGACAAGTGTGTGTGGATAGTTTATAGATATATTCCATTTCATTCAATCTTCAAGTGCAGGTACAGTTAGAAACCTTGTCAATACATAAAAAAAATGGGTTTGTTGAAGTGTAAATATAGGGTCCTAACAAAAGGAAAGCTGGATGACATTGGCATATCAGTTGAACATTCTCCTATAAAAAATTACATTGCATAGTACAAGAAGTGTTTTGAAAACTTCAGTACCTATGGCTACTGAAATTTTAAAATTGAAACCTTATTGAGTTATTTTAGTTAATTTATGGAAATTAATCATTTCTCCACACTAGCCATTTATAGGCTAAGGTTTTTGATGGATAAAATTTTTTTGTTAAATTTAATTAAATTTAATTTTTTAAATTTTTGTTTTTGTTTTTTAGCCTATAAATGGCTAGTATGGAGAAATGATTAATTTCCATCAATTAACTAAAATAATAAAGTTAAATGATGAAGCCTGGGACTCAAGTACTTACGACAGTAAGTTGCCACAAACAGTGTAACTCGGATGCGACAGCCCCTAGTGGTCTACCGGGGAAATATATGAGTCAAATGGAGAATTTAATTTCAGGGGCTAGAGCGACTGGACGGAAACCAGGAGATCCGTGGTTCAAATCCCGGCCATGGCATTGAATTTTTCATGTTGACTCTATCCATCTTATTGAGTTACTTTACTACCATAATTACAATTGCATGACAACAAAAAATCCAATGAACTTCTACATGTAGGTTTTCAGAATATTCATCTTAGTGTGCCCGCCTCAGTAGCGTAGGGGTAGCATGTGTGCCTCACGTTCAAGAGGTCCCGAGTTCGAACCTCGATCAGGGTGAGTTACCTGGATAAGGTTTTTTGGGGGTTTTGCCTTATCCTGAAAGACGAATGTCAGGTAACTCTTTGCTCTATGTACCCTGGGCTCATTTGAGCATCATTTCACTCATTCCATTCATCGTCCGATATGACAACGTTGGAGGACGTAAAACAATCATCATCATCATCATCATCATCATCATCATCATCATCATCATCATCATCTTCATCTTCATCATCTTAGTGTTATTGAGATCCATATTTAATTATTTTTTCTGATGAAGTGTAGGTTTATTAATGGCTCGGTAGGTCTTGAACATTGAACATGTCAAGAATATGCATAATTACATGCACCGAGTGTAAACATTTCAGATTCTGCTGATAAATTACATAACTACAATAAACATCATAACATTTCATATTTTATTAAGATATTATATACGCATACATTTTTTTTTTTTTTGAAAATTTACTGATCACATGAGACAATGTGGATATTTTCAGTAAGATTCTGGCACAACCTGTGATTCTTGGGAAACCATAGGGAAGATTTTTAAAGATATAGTTATGTTTAAAAGGGTGTGGTCTATAAGTTCTCTAGATCTTACTTTGTGTGATTATTTTCTATGGGAAACCCAAAATTATAGGATCTATAGAAATAACACATATAATATTGATAAACTGAAAGTAGAATATTTAAAAAGGAAGAACTTTTGCAAATTTAATCAAAAGATCTCGTCAATATGTGAATGCTAAAATACTTTACTTAGAGCAACTATTGGAACAGATTAATGATTGAGTGCATGCCAAGGACCAGTCACTGTCACTAACTTACTCTGTGACATAATCATTCATAGCAGGTCAGCACAGAAACAAAGAAAGTCTACAGCACAGACTTTGACTTGCTCAACATGACTGACTATGTGGCGGCAGAGCTGTACAGCTGTTGGGACTCAGTGACAGAGACTCAGACTTAGAAATCTTGTTTTATGAATCACAAACTATTTGTCACAGCTATAATATATGAGATTCGTTTGATAAGACTGTTAAATTTCCATGAAGATGTTTCGGAATGCCCCTGGTTGTGGCTCTCGATTATACACTGCCTTGTTTGACAGCCCTTGTATACACTAGCGTGCTGCTCTTTACAGTTCGCACACTGGCGCTCCTCAGGGTATTTAGGGCAGTCCTTCAACATATGAGGCTCTGCACACCTCAGGCACGCAAGCTTACGCTCGCACATAGTGCTCGAGTGGTGGAACCCATATATCGATGGCACTGCACCGGTCCCTCTTTGCCGTGAAAGTGCTCAACTTTCACGACTGTGAATATCAGCCTACGAACTTTATCGATATGCTGCAAGTGCATTTTGTTCACAAGGACCAGGAACAGAGGCATGGGCACTTTAACCTGCCCACTGTCTGACAGGACGGTCTTGCGCAGCTGCGCGACCGAGAGAGCATTGATGTCATGTTCCTCCTTTAAGACCGCCCTGACGTCATCAAGGGTGCAATTAGAGTCCAGTCCTCTGATAATTCTACGCTCCACATATGGGCGTTGTGGGGAGTAACTGTAGAAAGGTATCTTCTGTTCCCGCAGAACAGCTTTCGCTGTCTCCAGCTCCTCCAAGGTGTTGGTGAATATGTGCACCTTTCTAGGTTTTCTCTTCGCCTCGAAGTGGTACTTTATGCCAGAGTCCAGCAGGCGCATTACAGCCACATGATTTTTTAATGTGTCAGCCACTATTGGTGGCATTTTCGGCCCTCCCCCCCTTGGGTGGGGGTTGGTGTTGGCCCTGTAGTGGTGGTTGCTGCATGTCGGTAGACGCTCGCTTCTGCCTGTGTTCCTCGACCACAACGCAGTCCTCCATTTCTGAGTCGTGAGACTCAGGCAGAGGTGTGAGCCAGGGAGGAAGGTTCATGCTTGGAGGAGAGATAGGTGCAGAAGCTAGGAGCTTCTGCCCCATGCGCATGTCGCGCTTCGGCGCAGGTTCAGAACTCTCTTGGGAGGCGGTAGGTGCGCTAGGTCCTGGAACTTGTCCATCATCTACAATCAGCGCGGTCACCATCCGGCTGCTCGCAGAGGACCGGACACTCCGTGAGCAGGCGCCTGTACGAGCCATGTCGACTCAAGGTTTAGGGCCGGAAGTCCTTGCCCTTGGCTGCGGTCTTGCTAGACCGCTGTTTCGTAGTCTGTCAGTCAATGTGTCGCAGTTGAAAAGAAAGAAGTCAGTAGAAGTAGAGTAGAGTAGTAGGAAGAGTGGGGAGTCTCGCTCTTTTTGGCTCACGCTCTTTTAGAATCGGCACGCACTCTCGCGGCCGCACGGCAAGCTAGAAGAGGGCCAAGGCCCACTGCTTGCCGCGGGAGAGGGAAGGGGTCACGGCGCGTACACTGGCGGCCGAGTGGGAAGCTAGAAGGGGGTCTCTGCCCACTGCTTCCCGCTTGTGTAGCCAGTTGAAGGCTGCTTCGAAGCCGGCAGGTCAGCTCGCCGACGGTGCTGAATATTGCTGCTGCTGCTGCTGCTGCTGCTGCTGCTGCTGCTGCTGCTGCTGCTGCTTGGAGGGCGTAGCACTATCACCAGTCCAGCTCAAAGTATCGTAGTGTCTACTGGCAAGCTTTTTTTATTTTATTATTATTATTTTTTTAAGTGGAGGAAAATTCCATTTATGGACTTACCCCAGCTGTACTGGGATGGCGCAGCCAGGAGTGTGAGCTTCACTCTAAGGTACTACTCACTAAAAAACCTCCACTGGAGATTAGTTTGGAGAGGAATTCCGGCTAAATGCACCTGCGGATTAATGGAGAGGATGTGTAGGTAAGGCCGTATGGCGTTACTGAGGTGAGACTTGTTACTAGGACATAAGCATGGCCGAGGCCTTGAATATGCCCTTGCGGATTCAAGGTGAAGGTGAAGGTGGTGTTAATGTGTAGTGTCGTTTCCTGTGGGAAACGCGGCCCTACCGTAGTAATTGCGTCCTCAAATAGAGGAGAAGTCTTGTATTTTGCGTATTTAGAATTAGTGTAGTTAGTGGAGTCATTACTTTGTAATTAATATCTAATGGTCTTCATCCTAATACAATTAGGGTGTGTCATTGATGTTGGTAGAGATCGCCAAAACAGCGTTAGTCACTCGCTATTTTATATATTTAATGTAAGTATATGTTAAGAATGGTAGTTTGTACTTCGCACACTGTGCGATTGTCAATGGTATTTCTAAGCTTTAGCTGCGTCTGATTTGTGTCTAATTCTAATATGAAATCGTGGTCAACATTGAGATGCCAATGTCGTATGAGTGTGGAGGGAGAGGAATGACCCCTACCTCTGGAGCCGCCTTGACTAAGAGCAAGGACTTTGTAGACTGCCAATTCTCTGGATGCGGTGTATAGTTATGGGTAATTCTTATTACTTCTATGGAAGTCTTACTAGTGAGTTTAGATACTCTTGGATGTCAATTTCTGGATCTCCCATGCCAATGGTCCTCTCAGATATGGACAATGGTCTTTTATGTGTATTACGGTCGGTTTCATAAGTGCCTGGCTGTTGAATTAGTTCGTTGTCATTTTTATATTTTCGCTTATATACGTTAAAACTGAGTTTTTTGATAAACTCCTCAATTGTGTGTATTTTTAGCTCATTGTGCAACAGATTGGCCGGAGCTACCGATGGTTGCTATGTAATTATTCTTATTATTCTGTTTTGTTAACGTCTGTAGCTTATTTATGTGGGTTTTAGCAGCATATCCCCATACGGGGGCTGCGTACGTGATGATTGGCCTTAGTAGTGTCTTATATAGGGTAAGGCTCATGAACTTTCAGTTGGCTGTTTATATTAAATATCGGGTATAATTTGTTTAGCTGGCCATTGGCCTTGGCTCTAATCATGGTGATGTGCTTGCTCCAGGTGAGGCCCTGGTCCATTACCAGACCTAAATAGGTCACTTGGTCCTTCCAGTCGATTCCTTCGCCTTGATATATTAGTGGCTGAAGGGCACGCCTGGTTTTCCTATGTAGGAGTCTTTTTGTGAAGATTATGGCTTGGGTTTTTCTAGGATTTACTTTAATTCTCCACTTGGAGAACCAGCGTTCAAGTGTATTTAGGGCGCTCTGGAGCCGTTGATGTATGATTCGTGGCTGTGTTGACTGAGTCACTAGAGTAGTGTCGTTGGCCTATATATATATATATTGTAACGATATTATTTGGTCGTCTTGTTTCTCCAACTTGATCAGCCGCACGTTCGGGCGACATATTTGTAACCATCCATTTTAATCGTTGCATGTTAAATTGCACTTCTTGATGATTGAGTTTGATAACTATATATTTGATTGTATAATCCACTCGTTACTGTTACGAATACCGAATAACTCTTTTTGAAGGTTATTAACTTTCCTTTACAATTATATACACCGCAACATTTTTCATCGTCATTAAACAAGACCGAAGAACATCTCTCTCTCTCTCGCTCTCTCTCTCTCTCTCTCTCTCTCTCTCTCTCTCTCTCTCTCTCTCTCTCTCTCTCTCTCTCTCTCTCTCTCTCCAGATTATTGATTTTTCCGTAACTCTCATTACTTCTCGATTAATTTTGTGATTGGCCGATGTACTGCTACGTCACTGCATTACGTAATACAATTATTACTACGGCCAATTACAAAATTACACATATATTTGTTTTTAATGTCATTACATGGCCTACTAAGTCATATCAGAAAACAATATTCATATAAAAAGTTCTAACTAAAACATGTCGTTACAAATGCCCTCTTCAAAATATATGGAAAATAATTTTAATTTAAATACTTCAACAATGTGTTTCCATATATTTTGAAAAATGCCCAAAATTTAACAGTTTTGTTTACAATGAACTATAACAAAAATATTACATAATATGTAACAATTAACATACTGTGACTTTGTGGGTTCGTGAAATTAAAAGTCCGATTACACCACTCAAAAATGTTCTTTATTTCCACCGACTTACAGTTGAACACTTGCCAATTACATAGAATTACGTAATGCACACAATTACGATTCACCAGTTCGTCCGTTACAGTTCCCTTTTTGCTCTCGTGATTACGTACACTCCTCCGATACACGTACACAGTCTTCTCGTCCGTTCACTAACACGGCGCTCCTTCGCTGCTTGCCAAGCACTGACTCAACTCACTCATGGCAGCCCTTTTTATAGGAATATCACTGTTTCTAGACGTCTCTCGTTTTCAGTGAATCACCGCGAAGGTTCCAGACGGCAGAGGAAGGGTGAAGAGGCGGCCGGCGACAAGTGAAACTTCCCTAATCATCTCCTCAGTTAGTGACTGAGATTAATGGGTGGGTGTGGCGCGGCCTCTGGTCCCTTACTCAGCTGTCGTTGGTTGTGCTTTCCGATAATTGGGTGACAATACATTAAATGAAATATAATAATAAATGAACATTTAACAACTTGGCATTACTATAACACGTTTTTTTTTAAATATATATCTCTGTTTTTATGAGTGGGGTGTGCCCCACCCCAAATTTGCGTTAAATATTTTTATAATTAACATTTTTAAATTATTTACATTGAACAAACATGCTATAACAATATAAAGAATATTTTTGGTGATACAAAGATTTTCAACGTCTGTTTGTAGCAAAACTACTTCCCTGACACTTGGAAACGAACCAAGGTAATATTGCTCCCGAAGCACGGGAGCACCACGCAACCTCAAAATTATCACTCCATTAGTTTCCTGTCTACTATTGGTAAATTTCTCGAAACAGTAATGTTGTTTCTACTCCAAAAACAACTTTCGTCACTTAATTACATTTCAAACTCTCAATTTTGCTTTCGAAAAGATCATTCAACAGATTTATAACTTGTAAGATAAACTGATGACGTCTTATTGTAATTTAACAACGGAGCTTCAACGTTGGTGCTAGTTTTCAACGTAGAAGGCCCATTTGACTTGTGCTAGCATAACGCCTTATTTATAAATTGCACCAAGAATTTCCCGGCATACAAAGTTCTTTACCACTGCTACACATGTTTTCTTAGTAAATCGGCGCTTCTTCGTTCAAGTGGATGGCTCCTTCTTTAAGCAGAGAGTCATGCAGGCTTGCATCCCACAAGGGCTATCCTGTTCCAGCTATTGTATATATTATTTACCAACGACTTCCCCGTGGACTCCAGATACAAAGTGACCATTTATGCTAATGACACTGCAATATACAACCACCATAAAAATCGCCCGCCTCGGTAGCGTAGATTGTAGCATGTCTGCCTCACGTTCAAGAGGTCCCGAGTTCAAATCTCGGTCAGGGTGAATTACCTGGATAAGGTTTCTTCCGGGGTTTTCCCTTATCCAAAAAGATGAATATCGGGTAGCTCAAAGCTCCATGGACCCTGGACTCATTTGAGCATCATTTCACCTATTACATTCACCGTCCGATATGACTTAACGTTGGAGGACGTAAACTTACAAAACAAACAACCATAAAAATCCTCGTTTCGGTCCATTAGAAATGCAGGGGTGCATTGGCCGTTCCCTTTCATGGCATCATGACTGGAAAATTAAAATTAATGCAAGTTTATCCACTTTTAAAAGCGCTGCCTTTTGGCAATGAACCTGATGGTCGGTAGTCAAGTATTGCACTGTCGTGAGCAGGTCAAGTACATCGGCGTGACATTGACACGCACAATAAATTGGTCCACCCACTTAAAAGTTAGCGCCAACAAAGGGCGGCAGCGACTTAAGTTATGCGCCTCCAACTTCAGGAGCAAAGAGCTAAAGCTTCGTTTGAAGATAATCTTGTGTAAGTCATTCATACTGTAAGTGGTTCTTTACGCAGGTGTTGCCTAGGCCAACGAATCCCACACCATACTCAAGTACCTCCAAATCCTACAAAACCGTTCTCTTAGAAAAATTATGTCTGTCCCCATCCGCACCACACCGCATCTTGATGCCTCCTCCATCAAGAAGTCCGCATCCCAACCACCACCGAGACAGTTGAAAAAGAGCCTCCTCCATTTGGGCGCACATACGAAGACATAAAAACCCGTATATACAGCAGCGAGAAAGACGAGCCAGACACAGAAAAGCTACACGTGTAAAACTCTTGTAAATAAAGACGGTTCGTCAACCCTTGCAGGCCCAAAGCTTCCCGGCCAGAGGTCTCACCACCTGCCGGCAGAGGCCGCCAACCACCGGCCGCCCAAAAGAAACTCTAAACGACACACTACCGCACAGCAGAACAGTGGAATTACATAAATATTTTAAAAATGAAGTGTGTGTGATTGCTCGTATGAATGTGAGGGACGTACGCAGAATGCCCATGAGTGTGTGCGTGTGTTTAATACATAAAGCCTATCAAGCTTATGTAAGCCGACTTGAGCAACTTCATACACTTTTCACAGACCCAGATTAAGAGAGTATTATATACAGACTTGAACTGCTTAACTCCTACGCGGACTTTATATGGAAAAGTGTAGAGGAGCGTCGCCCTGCCACACCATGACACAATCGGACACGAACATCTAAGGATAGCGATGATTAAATGTCCAATTGAATACAGACATGCACCGCACATGAATCCCCCAGTGTGGCTTCCAGGGCGTAAGCCATGTCTGCCAAACTGGTGTTGCACGGAACGCACTCAGCATGCCTCATCTGCACAATAAACATAATAACCAGAGTGCTTATTGCGGGATCTGCATACCTTTACATCAATTACATCAGGACGTACCCACACTCTGAAGAAGTGCTGAGCACTCTCGAGGAGAACCCAACCAGTTCCAATCTCTCCAACTGTGATCCACTCCCTTCAACAATAGTACCAAAAGGTGTTGAGTAACGGGAGAACTCAACCAGGTTTCCAACGAGCCTGAACCGCCTCATAAAGATGAAAATTATATAGCGCTGGTTGGAGTTGCTAGTTCCGCTGGTCGAGACTTCGCCAGCCGTCTAAGTTTCCCTCTGAAAGAGTTATTTTAGGTTTTTTTAAATTATTTGTTATTGTAGTGGATAAGAGAGACTAAAGATAACAATTTAAGTGTAAAAATGATCAGATAGAAGAAAAGGAAACTGAACATTCAAAATTATTTTAATAACAACAATGTTATTGCAAATTTTAAAGAAATATTATTTTAGTGTTAAATGGTATAAAATTGATTTAAAATAAAAATAAAATATATTCAGTATTACAACGAACATTGTTATAATTTGATGTGACGTAGAGCAATATAAAAATGTTGAGTTGCCATAGCAACGGCAGGACCAGTAACTTGAAATTGGCTGAAGCACACCTTCTTCAGGATTTAGCCGCCATAGAGATCGAACGTGTGTTAGTTCGTAAGTCTGCGGAAAGGACGCGATGGAGAGAACATTGTGTAAGTAATATAGTTGTTTTAAAAGAACGTAATATCGATGTTCACAAAAGTGATTACGTGTTCAGTGTTTCAATATTTGTTTAAGTGGCCTAATCAAATCGACATATAATTTTGGAAAGGAAAGTTATAAAAATTATTTAATCTTCCTACAAATCCATCATCGCTTCTCATCTGCGACAGCACCCAGAAAAATAGATTTTCATGCTAAAACGTGAGCAGCTGTGTTAAGTTCCAGAATCCATCGCAACTGGGAACATCGGTCCAGCTTCGAGACAGTCGACGCGCTGCAGCATCATCCCATCACCATTTAGAACCCGCTACATATTGCTTCCCAACGTGGTGCTTTGAGAGCATCATCACCATCTCTGCATCCCCACATATCGTGACTGAGGATTCGTAAAATTAAAAGTCTAGTTTGCAGAAATTCAAAATGTTCTTTATTTCAGTAGAAAGGCACTTTGGTCAACCCTTACAGGCTCTATAAATGACGTGTCATACCCACAGTAGTCTCCGGTTGCTTCACCACACATAAACGAAAGAATTCACCCGCGGCACACTTCAAATGGCGGCACGCACACAATGAACAGCTCAACTCGCAACTGCGGTACAGTTCAAATGTCCATACACTGCACGGCTGCAACTCCATTCACTGACTGGCTGCTCTTTTTTTTTAACATGGAAGGAAAAAATGGAATTTATCCACACTAGTCCATGGGGCTGGTGGCGTAGGAGTTCCCGCCTCGATGGAGTGCAACGATACGGAATACCTACTAAAAACCCTCCACTACCTAGGGTAGCAGACCTGGCGATGTTTTGCTGGTCCCGCATAAAGCACCCAGATTTAAGTGGTTGATTAATTCTATACGGCGAACCGCTATGGTGTATTGGGGAGGGAGGCGTCATGATCACAGGACCCTGACGCCAACCTTTCCATAATTGGTAGTCTTAGGCGATGTGCGGCCCGTTCTGGATATAATCTGGAATTAATGAATAATCAGTTCTGCGCATAGCGCTCACGTTATTAGAAGTCTAATCTAAGTCTCTTTGTCCCGCTGTACGGGTGGGTCAAGTTGTATCTATGCTACTGTACATAACATGCAGGTAACATACAAAAATCAGCCTGGGGCGTCATCACTATCTGTATAGCATCTATAGGTAACGTCAAGCTTAATTGATGTATATAGTGTGGAATTCATATATGCTTTTAGCCTTACGGCTGCGTCTGTCACTCGTGTCCATTGGTGTGCAAATTGTCGTCATCAGTGCGCACATGGCGGGCGGCTTTGCTGATGCAGGTGTGAGCCTGTACCACTGTGGGAGGGGCGGTCCCTCTACCCTCGGGTCCACCTTGGCTGGATAGCACAAGGCCTTGAAGGGCCGCAGAAGGGCAGTGGCGTGTCTTAATAGCGTATTGTTTGCTAATTGGATGGTTGCATAAGTCGGATAAGATAGTCATTCGCGTCTTCGTCATCAGTGTGTTTATTGATTGGGTGGGGTGGGGTCGGAGTCTGGCTGTCCCCCATCTATTACCAGGTGAAAGTTTGCGATAGAGTGCAAATTGCGTTAGGGTGTCAGGAGTGTGTACCCGGCCCTAACGTACAAGCCAGACTGCTCCCGGGTCCTCGTCCCCGACCCTGGGCGTTAGTGGGTGATTTTTTCCTCACTAGCGGCGGAGAGGAGCAAATATGGAAAGAGATAGGGAAGGAAGAGGGAGTAAGGAGAAGGAAAAAGAGGTTTTTATACCAAAATCATCTTTGCCTAGGTCTCCTGAGAGAGGTAAAGTTGAACAGTTACCAGCTGCTCGTGAAAGTACCTCACAAAAAGAGGTAGTAGCTAATATACATGAAATTATTGCTGACATAAATACTATAATTGGTGCGGACAAGATGTCTGTGAGCGCCAAGAAGCAGGTCTTTGCCTTATTGGCAAAGGTAACAGAAGCATACGATAAAATGAATATAAAGAATGTGAAGCTGCAAACAGAATTAGAGACTATAAAGGAGTCTAGGAAACAAATACCGGAAGTGACGTACGCACAAGTAGCATCAAAACCAAAGCTGTCAGAGACCGTGGAAAAGGTAAATCATGCTGCACAGAGGCAGACACATGTAGTATTTATAAAATCAACAAAGGGCAAAAGTACCAAGGAGGTCCAACAAATAGTGACGCAGAATTTGAAGCCGAACAAGGAAGGAATTAAAATAAATAATCTAAGAATATCAGAGAATTCATTAATAATTGAGACTGAATCTAAAGAAGATGCTCAAAAAATTATGAATAGTGAAAATCTAAAAGAAAAAGATATTGTGATAGAAGAATTAAAAAAGAGAAATCCCTTGATGATTTTATACGATGTAATAGCAACTGAAAAGGAAGAAGATATTATAAGTAACATATATGAACAAAATTTTAAGGATATAATAAGTTGGGAGAATTTTGAAAAAGAAGTGAAATTCAGATTTAGAACTGGACCAAGAGAGAGGAGAACTGTCCACATTGTAATTGAAGTGACATCAAAAATAAGGAAAATAATCCTAAATAGTGGTAAATTATATATTGGCTTTCAGTCTGTAAGTGCAAAAGATTACTTGGTTGTGGCTAAATGTTTAAAATGTCAACAACTGGGACATGTATCAAAATATTGTAGAGCCACTATGAATATTTGCTCACACTGTGGAGAGCAGGATCACACTAAAGCTGAATGTGAAAAGAAAGATCAACTTGCCATATGTATACCCTGCAGTAACAAGAAAATTAACAAAGAATGTGGGAAAAAAGTGTATTGTAAAGACCGACAGCAATGTCCAACGTATCAAATGTTTTGGAACAGACTAGTTAATAGAATTGATTATGGACAGTAGGATAAATAAAGAAATAGAAACTGAGTGGATACGTTCACTGCGTATCGGCCAAATAAATGCACAAAGATCAAGAGTTGTCATGCTAGAAATAAGAAAGTTAATCGATGAAATGAAGCTAGATATAATCTGTATACAAGAACCCTATGTGATAAAACAAAAACCCATACACTTTCCAGTTACTGCAAGGGTAATAATGCAAGGGGAAGATCCCAAGGCTTTAATTGTAATTGTAAACAAAGATCTACAAATAGTTAAAATCACTCAGTTATGTGACGAACATGTAAGTTGCATTGAAATAGCAACGTCAGAATTATCCTTTATATTGTGTAATCAATATTTCCAATATATGGACGATATTCAGGAACATATAAACAGGATGATAACGGTATTGGAAGCATTTACACACAAGGCTATTATTTTTACAATGGATGCTAATGCTAAATCTGAATGGTGGTGGAGTAAAAACCCCGATGAAAAGGGAGAAAAAATGGAAGAAGTAATTATCAATTATGACTTACAGATTGAAAATAGACCACATAATCCATATACATTTCACAACAGACTGGGTGCAATGGAGAATATAGATCTGACTTTAACTAAAGGATATATTGGAGATAGAATTATTAAGTGGAAAGTAACACAAGGATTAACTAGTAGTGATCATAATATGATCTATTTCGAGATTGTCACACAATGGAAAGGGGAAACTTTTGTGCGCAGAAATAGAAAAATGAGATACCAAATGAAGCATGCTGATTGGGATAAACTAAGAACTAATTATACAGCGCCAAACATGAATACGATGGATGATATTAACACCAAAGCACATGCTTTGACGGAAAGGATCCAAAAAGCAATGGAAATGGCCCTAAAGAAGAGTATTGTAACAGATAATAATTATAACATTTGGAATGAAGATCTACAGAAACTAAGGAGTAAAATGCGTAAGGCCAGAAGGAGATATCAAAACAGTATAACGACGCAAGAAACTTTGGAGAATTTAGAAAAATACAGGGAAATTAAGACACAGTACAAAAGCAAATTAGAAGAAAACAGGATCAAATCGTGGAATAGATTTATTGAAGAGAACTTATTAGATGATAAATGGGGTGTTCCTTATAAAATAATAATGGAGAAAATCTCAGCTCCTGAAGTGATATCTACCATACAAAAAGAAGATGGAACATATACCAAAACATGGTTAGAGTCAATGAATCGATTACTGGAAAAGTTACTACCATCAGATAACAAGGATGATGATGGAGAAATACATCAAACAAAACGACAAGAACTGGAGATGGATTATAAAAACGATGCAAGCAACTCTTCTGTCATCTACCCTTTTGATATATCTGAAGTCTCTTTGGCAATAAGACAGTTAAAAATAAAGAAAGCCCCGGGACCTGATCATATAACAGCAGAAGTTTTACAGAATTTGGAAAAGGAAATTACGGGGCAATTGTGTGATCTACTTAATCATTGTTTAATATCTGGGAAAGGGTCATACTGTTGGAAGGAAGCAACAATAGTCATATTGAAAAAAGATAAAGACAGAGATCCAACAAATCCAAAGACGTATCGGCCGATTTGCCTGTTGAACACATTGGGAAAGGTGCAAGAAATATTACTGCATAAAAGGATTAATGAACACAGAATTATGAAAGGTATGACAGAAAAGCAATTCGGTTTTAGAAAGTTCTTTTCAACGGAGGATGCTATAAATCAAGCAATTAAGAAGGTGAATACATCCAATAAGAAATACGTAGTTGCAATGTTTGTTGATATAGCAGGCGCTTTCGATAATCTATGGTGGCCCCAGTTATTCAAGACTTTGAGAGATAAGCAAAATCCCAAAAGCCTGTACAACATTTTAAGAGATTACTGTAAGGACAGACGTGTATACATATATGGTGAAAATAAAATGATAACTAAGGAGATATCGAAAGGCTGCCCTCAGGGATCAATTTTAGGTCCGACATTTTGGGACATATTAACTGAGCCTATGTTAGAATATATGAGTAAACTCCCATATGTGCTTGATATAATAGCATATGCAGATGACCTATTAATATTAGTCGAAGCAAACAGTAGATCAGAACTAGAAGAAAAGGCTAACAACACTTTGGAGCGTTTGGATAGTTGGTGTAAGGAAGTTAAATTGCAAGTTGCGCCACAAAAGTCGATGTTCATGATAATGAAAGGGACGCTAAAAAGGGATCCAATAATTAAACTGGCTGGAGTTAAAGTATGCAGGAAAAAGGTAGTGAAATATTTGGGGATTCACATAGATGAAAAACAGCTTTATAATACACATATAAATGAGGTTAAAAATAAAGCTAATAATGTGATGATGAAATTATCTAATCTTACGACCAGAAAATTCAAGCTACCAACGGAGATAGTCAGTGTTTATCACATGAGTTTTATGGTGGGCATAACCGCATATGGAGCTGGAATCTGGGCACATAGATTGAGTAATACCAAAAATATAAAAGTACTTAGATCAACACAGAGAAGAGCTTTGCTTAGGATGACCGGTGCAGCTTCTACTACGGGAACAATGGCTCTGTTGGTGATTATGGCCATTTGGCCAATAGACTTAATAATTCTGATGAGAGCGGCATACTTTTGGTTGAAGAAAAGAGATCTAAAAAGAGTAGAGGACATCATTGGAGAATGTTGTAGGACCAAAACAGAAGTACGATGGTGTTTAATACGACGATGGCAACAAGAATGGAATGAGATGACAATTAGCAGACGAACATACAATCTATTTCCAAACATAAAAGAAAGGTTGAATCTCAAAAACATATTGCCCGGAAAGGGTGGCATATTATATATAGCAGGACACGGTCCATTTAACACATATTTCAAGAAGATAGGGAAGATACCTAGCGATATCTGTGATGTATGTCAAGTGCAAGACTCACCAGAACATGTCATTTTTGAATGTATTAAATATAAAGAGACTTTACAGGAATATAGAGAGTTACTAGCTGGGAAACAAGTATATAACATCATTAGATATGAATACCATCTTAAAATCTTAGAGGAGATGGTTCTCACAGTTTCTGACGTAGTAATGGAACAATATAAGATCAATAGACTTCAGAATCAGCCAAGACGCATACGTCAGCATAGACCCAATGGTGAACAGTCTGCAACTAGAAGTTCCAGTAGATTAAGACGACATCGGGAACTAGAAGTAGATAGGACACAGCTATAAGTACCTCAGGAAGAAGGATTAGACATAAATCAGGAAACTGTTTCGGATATAGAATGAAGACAGGTAGAAGGAGATGCAGTTATCAGAATCGGGAACAGGAAGTCAATATAGAGGAGACAGGCTAACAAACTAACAATTTAATGAATTTTGTAACTTCCCTTGTGGAGGATATTATAGTAAAACATGTAATATAGGATTGTATCTGCAAAGAATATAATTTGTTATTGTTAAATTATATTAAATCATTAAATAAATCAAATAAAATTGTAAATAATCGTGTCCAGGTTTAGCATCTAGATGCCTGGACAATAGATTAGCAGATAATATTTTTTTTTTTTTTTTTTTTTTTTTTTTTTTTATTGATTGGGGTGGTCCTGTTAAACAGCGACAGGGGTCTTTTGTGTTTGCCTATATTGGCGTCATGCTGTCCCAGGTTCGAAATGAGGGCTGCTGCGTCCACAAGGCGGCATTTATATCCGAGTCGCTGTTTCTTGAAAGCTACCGAAGTTTCTGGAATGCTAGTGAAGTCACACGATTCTTCGTGGCGTAGCGAGAACACATGGAACTATCTTTGTCTCTTTACTCCTCTGCTGCTGCTCTCTCTCGGCAAACGTCCCGCTCCGCGCCCACTAGCTGGCCGCTTTATCAATCTCTTTATTTCCTGTCCGCGCGTAGCTCTGTCTCTTTCTCACGGGCCTGCCACGCTCGCCGCAACAAACCTTGCGGGAATATGAAATATTTTGTTTTAACCCCCAACGCATACTTTTGTACAACCGTGAGAATCCTCCAAATTTTCCTAATCCGAGCAAGTGTTTCTCTACTCCTATTGTTTATTTCGTTATTATCTTTGCTACAGTTAGTTTCTTCTTTGAACTTGTAAATTTCAATGACATCCAAAACAACGTTTGTGGGACACACTTCTGCCCCGGAGAAACGGTAAATTCTTTTCCTCGCTATACAAAGGGAGATATGGCTCACGCTAAGGGTAGCAAGATTTGGGGAAATTATCCTGTTATTTGTAACGAAAACTATCAGACGTTCCTGAGTAACTACGCCTATGCTTATTAGTAATAAGTCGAGTTTTATACTACTCTCCAGATATTTTCAAGGCTTTTCCGTGATACATTTTTACATATATGTACTACTATAAAAACTATAGATATTTGCTAGTGAACAATAGCTAATCGTTAGTAACTCCTGAATTAATATTATCTAATAGTTCATTTTATACGAGAATATACAGGCGTAAAATAACGCTACAGGCTGTAAACCCATTGAAAGGTATCTGAGATTCATGATGTAACAGCCAATGGTCTCTGTATTGTTTTGATAAAGAAATTGCAACATTTTATGTTGAAACAAAACTATACGATGGTGCCGCGATCATGACTGGTAGCTATGGAGGTGTTCAGACTTTGATGCAGGACTCTTTCCCTTATATCACGTATATACACTGCTATGCTCATCAATTACATGTTGTTATACGAAATATTTGTTCCAAAAACAAAATTAGTTAAGTTGTTGCCCGCCTCGGTAGCGAAGATGGTAGCATGTCTGCCTCACGTTCAAGAGGTCCCGAGTTCGAATCTCGGTCAGGGTGAGTTACCTGGATAAGGTTTTTTCCAGGGTTTTCCCTTATCCTGATAGACGAATGTCAGGTAACTCTAAGCTCCATGGACCCTGGACACATTTGAGCATCATTTCACGCATTTCATTCACCGTCCGATATGACTTAAATTTGGAGGACGTAAAATTACAACAAAAAAAAAAAAAAAAAAAAAAAAATTGTTTTTCACCAACATTGGTGGAATCACATTTTTCTCGTCTTCTCAAAACATGACGACCTATTGCTCCCAGGTTGCAACAAACACATTCCATTCCTTCCATAAGATGGAATTTTCAATCACGGATTTTGAAAAGCGTTCATGAAAGAAAAGAGAAAGTTTACTTCCGACATTATTTTCAGAAGACTGAGCAGGAAGATGGGTGGTAGTATAACAACAAGGGAAGATCTTGGTTTGAAGAATTTACTAAACAATTAAGCATTTTTGTTTTTTCTAAATTTTTTCTACGACATTGTGAAATATGTTGACGTTCTGTACAACACAATTCAGAGTGTTGATAGTGTTACAGTATCTAGCGTTTTACAGTATTTTGAATAACTGTTCCCAATTTTATTTAACCTTTATCCAGATGATGCCATTACCAACACAATAGTTTTAGCAAGCATTTTAGTATTAATATACAAGCAATTGGCACTATTTCCTACGCTGACGACCAAGTAGTAGTTGCAGAATCAGAGAATGCTTTACAGATGACAGTACACATATGAAACAAAATATTATAATCTTATAATCTAAACATATACTTCGGTCCAAAATATATACCCATAATCATTTATAATTAAAATTGTAAAAGACTAAAGAACATCACCCAAAATATTGATTATATGTAGAATGTGTTCTATTTATGTTGTAAAATGTGTTTTCTATCATTTATGATTAAAGTACTAAAAGTATTCATATATGTAATAAATTACACCAGCCCTCCTTGAAAGCAAACAAATACTTATGAACAATTTTCTCGATCAGTTCTCTCCTTAGTGCAACGATATTTTCTAAGTTTTGAAGACATTGTAGACCACAAATTTTCAATTGGTTCATATCAGGTGAATTTTCTGGACACCTTAGTGATTTAATGTCCAAATCAGGAAAACACCATTTGACAACCCTGGCTCGATGACATGTTGCATTATCATCTTGGTAAATGGCAGGCTCAAGATCAGAATCACTAAAATGAACTCTGGCAGTATTAATAACCTCATTTCTAATAATTTCACAGTAACTTAACTATTCTTAGAGTCTGTGCAAACTAATTCTTCCCACACCTTTAGTACTCATTGGTCCCCACAACATAACGCTTTCACTGAACTTCTTTGTTTGAACTATACAATCCTTATTTAATTCCTCTCCGGGTTCCATCCATAGTTTCAGTCCACTATCATTGCCACACAAATTGAACTTGACTGGACCCGTAGCTCAGGCGGTAGAGCACGTACCTGTGGTGCTAGGGGTCCCAGGTTCGATTCCCGGCGGTGGGGGTGCAGAGTTTTATACAACCAAGATAATTCCTCGGCTTTCCCAGAGTCTGCAGTTAAAGGCGGGATATAACTGGAACAAATAAAACAAAATTGAACTTCCTTTCATTTGAGAAAATACCCTATTCCAATTCTCGGCGGTCCAATTCTCATACATTGCTGTAAAAAGTTTTCTGTTACTGATCTGTTTCATTGTGAAATGGGGCCTTTTCTTTGGTGTATTCTTCGTAACATTCCTGTCTTTAAGGCGTCCTAGAACTGAATGGTTTGATACTAATAAACTCAGATCAATCTGAATCTTAGATGCAATCTGCATATGACTTGTTTTCCTGTCATGCTTTGCCATAACCTTAATTGCCCTGCACATCCGTGGACTGGTAACATTTTCCGTCCAAATTTGTGTCTTAAACTGGACATACCAAATTGTTGTTTTTTAAAAATGTTTCCAACAGTTTTATGATCAATGAATAGCCTTTTTGCAATTTTTCTGTTAGATAAACCTTCATTAAATGCTAGTATTACACCCTATTTTCTTGATGATATGTACTTCTGCTTTCCCATGGTCTAGAAGAGAAAATTCCATTTATTTTAATTTAATGATATTTAATTTTATTTAAATCTCATTTGAGATCTCATTTCATGAGATTTAATTTTAATGTTAATGATACTGAAAAACTACAAAAACCTCAGAACTGGTGAACTAATTTGTTACAAAACTTGCCAGTTTTGTTTCTTATGTTAGAAAGTGTATGCTACAGCAGAAACATTGAAAGCAACAAAATCGGAGATATCTGATGGAAGATTATCCAAATTATATTTACCATATAGCAAGCGCTGCCATTTAGTTAGAGTCTGCTGCATTTACTTTATGGTGCTTAGTCTAAACCAGCTTTGAAATTGATCTACCTAAATATTCATTATTTTATTGACATTTTGCATAACCTTTGTATTAAATATATTATATTAAATGCACATAGATGGATCAAATGCTACAGTTAATTTTATATTTGCATTAGAATATCTTTATATGTTTTATAGATTTAGTTTAAGTGTAAAGTGTGAATGAGCTGAAAAATATCTTAATACATTTTAATCGAACCCGGTCAACTAAGTAAAAATTTAATGATGGGAATATTTTTGGACCTAAGTGAATTTGTAAGTGAAACAAGTTTTAGTATTTAAAGGAAAGGAATATGTTAGAAGATTGTAATAAATGAGAAAACTATGTAATAGGGGACAGCATTTAACTGGGTACTTGAGATCAGAAATAACTGCTGTATTAGAAGAGAAAGATGACAAGCAATTAAATAAATTTAGCCTTATGTACGGTACAATAAAGAGAATCCTTAGAAGGAAAACGTGAAAAAAAACCACACACAAATTAAATTGTATAAGACAATGGCAGTCCCTGTATTACTGTATTCGAGGGAAGTATGGGCATTAAACAAAAAACAAAACAAAAATTGAATCAACAGAAATGAAATTTTTAAGAGCAGTGGTTAGATACTCTCTGTTAGATCGTAAAACAAATGAAGAAATAAGAGAAGAATTGAACATATTTAACTGAAAAGAATGGATTAAAGGAATAAAGAAAACTGGATACACATATAAAGAGGATGGAGGACAGATACCCTAGAATAGTGATCGACTACGTTCCAACTGGTAAAAGAAGTATAGTAAGATTGCGGAAGAGGTGGAGAGATATTTATTAATGGAGACAAAACGGATTCTAGGGTCCAACCTTGAATGATTGTGGTGGTGATGATGATGATGATGATGATGATGATGATGATGATGATGATGATGATGATGATGATGATGATGATGATGATGATGATGATGATGATGATGATGGTGGTGGTGGTGGTGGTGGTGGTGGTGGCGGTGGCGGCGGGGGCGGGGATGGCGGTGGCGGTTGCGGCGGCGGGAGTGGCGGTGGCGGTGGCTAATCAGCTGTGTCTGAAACTCATGAGAACAATAGATGATATCATGTTGATGTTAACCTTGCTTCTACCTCAAGGAAGTGACTGTGAATTCAGATCCCAAAGAAGTGTGTGACAGTGGTCAACCAAAAGAAAGAGTGATTCCAACACTCATATTGTAGCGAACCCCTGAAAGAAGTTCGATACTAAGGGAGTGTAGCTTTCAGAGTTAGGCTTCGGAGAGGGTAGGGAACGTAACCGCCATCTGGGCCAGAAAGGTTTATTAACCCCAAGTTCCAATATAAGCCAGGTTTATTAATTAAAAAGGTACTAGAGTTCCGAAGGCGGCCTTGGCCTAATTGAATAGACCCAAACTTACCTTAAGGCTCATAGTAGGCTCTCAGATGTGCTAGTTCAACCCTTGCGATGACGGTCGTGACGTTGAATGACGACTTTGTTAACTGACCACGGACACTTATTAACTCACTATAGACTGCCCTTCATCTGAATATCAACTGCGCCAACTGTCTCGTTGACCTACATTGGGTCAGCTTAATTACTTTATTCTTGAAACGTAAGCGTTCTATTATTCCTTATTCCAGGCGTCTACTACTTTCAACACCTTTTGGCTAATGTAATCTAGCCGGTGGAGGTTCGATTCCTACCATGGCCGTTACATCTCACCCGGGACCGGAAAATTCCGACATCGAAATTAATTTTGAAAAGTTCAAAAGGATGTGCCTTCCGAAGCGCTCACCGAAAGGGGTGTTGTGGAGCCCTAACTGTGGACTGAAACATGTTTAACGAACTTTGAGGTGATGTTATTGATGTAAACGGAGTACCGTGTACATTTCATGGCACCCTTTTTCCTTTCGCGTCTGCACAAAAGGTTTCAGGATAATGGGAATCTCCTACGGGTTGGAAATAAATTTTAGGCTTGAGTTGGGTTCATAATGGCCCAGTTTGATTAAAGTATATTTTCTCCGCTGGTAGTCTTCAGAGGTGCAGCTACGTGTAGCCGGCTTGTTGCGTGCTTATTATCATGGTCAGCAGAGTTTGCGTGGTGTTAGCTTCCTTCTATCTATCACTTGTATCGCATCTCAGTGGTGGCTCGTACTATTTGCTCACCTGACCTGCGCCAGTTCGCCGCCTCTCATTATTTTAGCTTATCTTCTTACGCCTTTTCCATTCTTCCTCACCAACTTCTGCCATGCTTTGTCTTCCTGGTGTGTAGTTTCCATGGATGTTTTCTTCTGATTGTTTGCTGCCGTTTACTGGACCTTAGTAATTACTTTAAGGTAGGGGAAGGAGTGTTTGATAAGGAAATGTTTCTGTTTCGATTAATCAGGATTTTGATCCTTAGTTGCAGATATGTGGATTGAATTTTGAATAATTTTCACCCTAGTCGACGTGTTGTCGAAGCATTAGGTGTTCGGATTACTTTATGAGACTGATTGCGCTTGTTCGTTGACTAACCCAATACTTATGGTAAGTCTGGGTGTTTATAGGACATGGCCGCCTAACTTTTGTCTGGGATACATGTATAGTGGCAGGGTCACTATAATGTAAACAACAACAAATATTCTAATAGACTTATTTCTTGTTTTTCTATCTTTCCAAAACGAAAATTTATCTTCGATGATTTTGCTAATTTTCTGTGAGGTGGGGTGTCAAGCATGTTTCCTCTCCTTGCTTTGGATCTCTGTGGATCTTCCTCCTTCTGCCGTTGTCACCTAGAACACTTAAATTTTGGTATGAGTACTAATCTTCTCTTACGCAGTTAATTCTCTCGGCGGCACTTTTAATTCAATCCTTATTGTGCTTAAAACTACTAGCTTCTTACCTACAGGCTAGCGATTTCTCGCTCTTAATTTCTTTTTTCTTCATTCTTTTCTGAGACCGTTTGAGATAATGCTTTACTAGCATCTATCTTTACATACTTATATAACTATTGGTTTCGGCGGTTCAGGTTGATCAGTTCCCAGGCCGGCACTTTATTCCTATGCAACTTTTGGCAAGGTGGGCCCTAAACTCTCCATTCTCGTGGAAAGCCACCACAGGAGCCAATTTGGCTGACATGTGAGGTCTCCATCTTTAGAGGGTTTGCGTATTCTACTTTTTCTATCGGCCTGTTTGCTGCTTTTATACTTCCGATTCAAGGGGCGCATTTCGGCTTACCCCGAACCCGTTTGGTCTTTCCTAAACCCAAAATTTCACAGGATGTATGTTCCCTTTGGTGTTCTTATACTGGGGTCGCACTTATGGGACCACCTGTACCTGTCATCAAGTTTGCTAGTTCTATAGCTTTAAATTTGTGTTTGAGTCCCTCTTTTATATTAAAAATAAAAAATTTCATTTAAACAAAAACTGTTTTTGCCGTTTTTTATTTACTTCAATATCTTATGCTTTATTAAATTAACCATTGTTCTCTATCCTTACGTGCTTTCCCTGATGTTTTTGTTTATTCCCTTTTGTTTCTGTTTTACCTCATTTGTTGTCCTCTCAAGTGGGCTGATCGTCGATTTTCTTCCCTGGCTGTCCTCCTACTTTCTTTTATCTGAAAATACTAATTTCTTCTCTTTCGGCATGGCTTACCTATTAACATTTATATCTGTATAAACCTGATCTAAAATACGTGTAGGGCTTAGTCTCCTTACTAATTTTCTCTAGCTTCTATACTATCTTATAGCTAAAGTACGCATATATGTGTGCATCAGAACATTAAGTTTTTTCAGCTCCTAACCATTAGATTAGACGAGCCACCTCTGCACGCGCAATGTCCTTGCACACGTTGAGACGTGCTGACTCTGGAGTTTTAAAGTTCATTGAATTTACGTATACTGCTGTCTTCGTTATTCAGCTTCCTACTAGTAACTCTTTGATCTGAATGTCATCGGTGCATTACCTTCGTGCGTGATTTTCTTTTGGACTGTGGTATTTTTTAATCATGTGTTTATAGTGGACAAGGGCAGATCAAATATAAATGGGAATTATTTTTTAAATTTATTTTATCAAAAAACAAAAATTTTCATATACATATTACTTTTCTGCATAGTTTCCTGCCTTCGATACACATTTTTCCATTGGTTTGGCAAGTTTTTGATGCCATCCATATAGAAAGAAGGACGCGTTCGGAGCCAGTTGCGAAATAACTCTTCTGCACTTGTGTCATCATCAAAGCGCTGTCTTCCTAGGTCTGGTTTCAGTGGTTCAAACATATGGCATTTGCAAGATGATAAATCTGGACTGTAAGGAGTTTGTTCCAGTGGTGCCCAATGCATTTTCTCCAGTTTTTCCCGCGTTAAAGTGGCAGCATGTGCTCTCGCATTGTCATGAGGAAGAATGGCGTTTTGGATCGGTTGTCGACGTCGCTTATTGCGCTATGCAGCCCTTGCTTCATCCAAAGTGTGACAGAAATAGGCTGCATTAATTGTCCTTTGTTCGTGAAGAAAATCCACCAGCAAAACCCCCGCGGAGTCCCAGAAAACGGTTGCAAGCACTTTTCAATCCATGTTGTGGCCATGACCAGAGCTACTTCGTCTCCTCGCCGCCACTCCATGCTTGCATGCTTTGACTCTGGGGTGTAATGATGCACCCACGTTTCATCACAAATCACAATGCGATTTAAGAAATCTTCTCCCTCCTCCTCGTAGCGATGCAGGTATCTCTGGCATACTTCCTGGAGTGGCGCTTTTTGTTCCTGGTTGAGGGACCAGGAAGCTACCTGACAGACAAGTTTATGTAATGGAGTTAGTCTCGGATGATTGAACAGTTCCATAGCTTATTCCTAGGCAAAAAACAATTTCGGATAATTTTATGTGCCAATTTTCTTCAATAATATCACGAATGGCAACAAAGTTGTCTGCACGATCTCCTCCTATGAGGTTCATTTTCTACACCTTCTCTTCCCGCCATAAGTATTTTATCCCAATAATACACTCCCGTCTGCGAAAGTGTTTCTTCCCCAAAATGTGCGCGGAGCTGTCTCAAATTTTCCGATGGCTTGGTGTACTTTTTTGCAAGAAATCTGATGATGATGTGTTGCGCAACAGACATGTGCCCCTCTTACTCACTCATGGCGTACTAACACAGACGTGTCCTGCGCAGTGCGCGCGCAGACAGTCCCACCAACATACTGACAAAGTCTCTCCTCAAAACTATTACCAACAGCAGCGTTATATTAAAATTCCCGTTTATATTTGATCTACCTTCGTAGTACAGGTGTGTAAACTGTTCTTACTTTAATTTGCGTGTGTGTATATATTTCTTTGCGTTATCCCACTAGAAAGACAATGTTCTTTTCTTTTTATATAATTTTTAAATACATTTTTCGGTTCTTGTTCCTCCGGTGTACCTGTAGGTATGGCAGCAACCAAAATCCCGGTATATCTTGGTTGCATTTGTTCTAGTTTCGTGTCAGCTTGTTCTTGAAGAGATCGGATATTCTGGCACCACTTTCTAACAGCTTTATATACCGCGGCTATTATAATTATACTACGTAGTATTATGAAAAGTATTTCGCATATTTCTAATAGTAACGGTTCTCTCAAGAATGATTCAGCTGTGATAGTCGGTACCCTTAGTGAAATCAAAAGTTCGGGTTTTCTTATTACAAGTGCCATTATATTGTTAAGAGAGTTGTCCATACATACAATATTACTTATGTTGGTGACATAACCACTATTTCCGCATTAATGTGCTAATAAAAGCTCTTGTTGGTACTTGTGATCATTTCAACTTATAACGACCAATTTGTATTTAAAAATGTCGTGAGATTTGTGAAAACTAATTGGTTTGACGGTAAAAGTTGATGAATTTTAAGTGTTTCTAAGATAGACCTGCCTGCTGGTATTAAGAGTGCCGTTTCCGGAATAACTTCTAAACTCTTTGCACATGGGATGTTTTCTGGGATTACAACTGCATCTCCCACCTCCAAGGTAAGGGAACAAGGAAGTGTTATCTTCGTTGCACCAGGTGTCCCAGGAATGGGTAAGCTTACTTCATGTGTTTTTTCTTTGTATATTATTCGTAGCTGTTCGGTGGGGTGTGTTATCACATAGACGTCTGCTTTTACTTCAGTGATAACTGTATTTGTTACTGCATGGTATTGAAACGGGCAATACTCATTCAACTATTTTGCTCTCATCCCATCGCGAAAACAAAAACACGCCACTCTGCACGATGTTTTATGAATTATAGCGTGCAAATCTACTGACACGTACATTCTGTCTTTTTGTAGCAGTGGCCTTGCTTACCTTCCGTCTAGGGGTGTAAAGTTCTACTAGTTACCCAATTTTATATTCTACGTGCCTTTTTGTTCTGTCGTACAAACTTTCGTTTTCTTCCTGACTGCACCTAATATTATGGGTCGCGGCTGTCCTTGCGGCCAGGATGGCATTTTTGCTCTGTTGTACGAAAATATTGTTGGTGGATGCTTGCAGCTGTACCTCGGCTGGTGATACTGGCTTTCGAGCGTATAGTAACTCAAATGAAGTAAATTTAGTGCTCCCCTGCCTACTTGCATTGATAGCAAATTGAATTTGGTGTAAACTGCTGTCCCAGTCCGCACGTTGCGAATTCACATAATTGCTAATAATTTGTGCGATTGTACGATTGACTCGCTCCGTAAGCCCATTGGTTTGAGGCCTGTATGCTGCTGTGAAGCTTGGGATTGTCCCCATCAATATGAGTACTCGCATCGCGTCGCTCATAGAAACTGCTCCCCTGTCCGAAAGTATGTATTTCGGAGCACCGTGCCTACAGATGACGTTATCTAGCACGAATTGTGCTACGTGTTTTATGGATGCTCTAGGAATCGGGCGCACTTCTATATAGCGGGATAAGAACTCAGTCGCCGCTATTATGTAGCGGTTTCCTTTTGTTGATTTCAGGAACTGACCTAATACGTCAGTTGAACATATTTCACCATTATAATTAATTGGTATAAGTTGCATTAAACCTGTCGTTTTCTGGTTTACTGGTCCCTTACGTGTCCCCTTACGTGTCCCAGGAGACACAACGCCTCACATACTGTTGTATGTGTTTCTTCATCCCGATCCGGTAATACCGCCAGTTTATTTTGTGAAAGGTTTTAGCGAATTCAAAATGCCCCCGCTAGCGTGCCATCGTGGTTGTTGTACAATATTTCATTTTTTAAACTTTCTGGTAAAACTAATAAATGTATGTCGCCTATACCTCACACATTTTTTCTGAAAAGAACGTTATTCTTTAACATGCAGATTGCCGACTGCCTTGCTAACTTAAGGTCCGCAATGCTAGGTTGTTCCAATTCCTGAATCAGCGGTTTTAACTGAGAGTCCTGCGCTGCTTTCGCGCCACTTCTGGCGATTCTAATAAGCAAGTGATGATCTCATCATTTTCCATATATTCACTCTCCGATTGCTCTACCGGCATTCCTGACAAACCATCTGCATCTTTGTGTTTTGCACCCAACTTATATTGTACTGTGTAGTCAAATTCTTGTAGTAACAGGCTATAGAGCTAGTTTCCCTGCCAAATCCCTTACTTTTGTCAGGTGGCATAGATATGCAAGATCCGTTACTATAGTTATCGGATAGCCGCATATATATAGTCTGAATTTTGACAATCCGTACATTACTGCAAGTAGTTCCTACTCAGACACACTATAATTCATCTCACTCTTGCTCAAACTCCTGGGAACAAATCCCACCGGGTGTATTTTACATTCTTTCTCCTGCAAGAGGCAAGCTCCAATACCCTTTAAGCTAGCGTCGCAGTGCATTGGCGTCTTGGCCCCCGGGTTAAAGTGTGCTAACAGTGGCTATTTCACCATTGGATATTTCAATCTCTGGAATGCCTCTTGGTGAATGCCTCTGATCCTTTTTTTGTGAGGTCAGTTAGAGGTTTGGCGATGGCTGCAAAGTATAAAGAGAATAGACCTAGGACCTGTCTCACTTCCTTAACGTTCGTGGGGGTCTTTAATAAGGTGATTGCCTGAATTTTGTCCTTATCCGGCTCTATGTCTGCTTGTGATACCTTGTAACCTAATAACTTTATTTTTTCAATTCCGAAAAAGACATTTCTCGTACTTAAGCTTAAATATGTGTGCCTCCGGCTTTTTGAAGACTGCCTCTAAATTTGACACAATTTCCTCAAAGGTTGGTGCGAAGACTATTATATTGTCTATGTGTATGACTGCTTTCTTATACTTTAGGTCTCCTAACAGTTTGTTTCCTATTTCTGTGAAGAACCTAGGCACGTTTAAAACCCGAACGATAATCTCTCAAACTGATACGGGTCATCTGACGAAATGAAAGAAGATAGCTTTTCACTATCCTCTGCCATTGGCACTTGAAAGTAAGCATTTAGAAGGTCCAACGTACAGTAATATTTGGAACCTCCCAGGTAAGTAAGTCGTCTATGAATAGCAATGGAAAAGCTGATGTGACTGTTTAACTTGCAATAATCTACGCAGAACCGATACGCTGCAAATTTCTTTTTCAGCAAAACGATAGGGAACTCCAACTGCTATGTGAGTCTGAAATGATGCCTGCCTCTTTCATTTCCTTCATGCGAGACTCTTTAGGGTGTCTGCCTTATGGGTGGTTTGCCCTTTAATTCGATACTAAACTTCCCCATGTCTGTTGTGCCCAGCTCTTGCTAGCTGGTTGCGAACACGTAGTGGTGCTTTTCCAAGAACTTCTGTAGCTGTTCTTGTTGCATTGGGTTCAAACTGAAATTAACATTAAATTTCACATTTTGGATTTCTATTTGGTTCGTAGCTTCCTTTACAAACGTGTCGGCTTCCACTAAGACAACCTCATGCACTTGCGCCATTGTAGCGCCCAGAAATAATCTTTGGGGAACGGCCGTGTTATTCTGTTCTTGAATTGTTTGTTTCTCCTCGTTATCACATAATGTTGGTAAATTCGTAACAGGCTTCTTTTGCAGGGTGTTGATAAATGATTCCAGTAGCAATGTCCTTGTACCCATAGGTGGTAGCTTGATAATAATTTGCTTGGAAATAAATAGGGGGTAGTTCTGTATCCACGTCACATGTTGCCATCTTTACACTTCTTCTACGTCTGGTTCAAGAGTTATTTGAGCTAGTGGACCTTCACTCCTCTCTTTGGCTAGTAATTCTATTTCTTCGCCGTTTGGCGATATCAACTCTGCGGTGTCCCTGACGAGGCTTATGAGGGCTTGATATTTTCTTAGAAAATCCATTCCTAACAAAAAAATCATGCTTTCACTATCAGTATTTGTTCTTTCAATTCTGCTTCTCTCAACCTAAAATTTATTTCTACCTGATGTACTTCTAACAGTTGTTAATCGCTGTGTGAAGTATTAAGTGTGAGGGGGCCGCCTGTTTTGCTTGGTATACTAGCCTTTCATTCATTATGCTTACCGAGCTTCCTGTGTCAATTAATATGTTAACCTGCTGTTTTCCATCTACAAACCCTATCGTGTTGAGGAAATTAGCTGATCTTATCGGTTCGGAGACTGTGGAGACCGATTCCTTAAGGGGGTCTCCTTTCTGGAGGCCCACTTTGACAATTTGAGTATGTGGGCCTTGTTCTACAGTTGGCTATAAGGTGACCTACTCTTTTGCAGTAACCGCAGATTGGTTTGGCGGCTACCATTCTCTTTTGGTTAAGTGTGGTGCTGTCACTTCTTTCATAACTTCTGTGCGACACGGCTGGTCCCTGCAAACTATCTCTACATTGGTTTGTGGATTGGGTACCTATTTTGAGTTCCTTGACCTGCTGCGTTAATTGTTGGACTGCTTTAGCAATTTCGGTTATATGTTGCTGCAGACCCTGATCTTGACTCGTAGCGTTAGTTTGTGCACCAATATGGTCCACACTCTTCCCTGCTAAGTAACGCGCGATTTCAATCCTGTGGACACACTGAATTAAACTTTCCATTGTTTGCAGATCGTTCGGGAGCACTTCTTCCATTAATGACGGTTTTAGTCCTCTTAGGATATATTTCACTCGTTTCCTTTGAATCATATCCGGGTTGGCTAAGTCACATAGCGCAATGATTTCGTAAACAAATTGCTCCGTGAGCTCTCCTAGCTCTTGTACGCGTTGCCTCAATTTATACACTAAAATTTCTTCTTCTACTGTGTATACAAATGCGTGCAGTAAGCCCTGTTTTAATTCTTCCCAAGTTGTATTTGGGTTCCTGTACGCAAATGTCTTGTGCCATTTGGCTACTCTCTGCGTTGTGTAGCATGGCAAATATTGTATTTTATTATATTTGCTCCAGTTCTTTGCACTTGCATTTATTTCAAATTTATGTATTATTTTTTATTTTATAATTTACGTCTTCCAACGTTAAGTCACATCGGACGATGAATGAAACGGGTGAAATGATGCTCATATGAGTCCGAGGTCCGTGGAGCTTAGAGTTACCTGATATTCGTCTATCAGGATAAGGAAAAACCCTGGAAAAGCCTTATCCAGGTAACTCACCCTAACCTGGGACCTCTTGAACGTGAGGCACTCTACCATCTACGCTACCGAGGCGGGCTCAAATTTATGTAGGTAATATCCTATGCTCTCCCTCCATTTCCTTAAGAAAGTGCCTGTATCTAAAGGAGGTCGTGACACAGGATAATGCTGACCTGGTATAGGTTCTCATAACTCTTCTAATATAGGTAAGTCTATTTTACCACTCACCCATGCTTCTGAGGAACTTGTTTGTCGCCTACTCCTATTTGATTGCCCGTATTTTTTATTATTGGGATTAGGGCTTGGGGTTTCGATAATGCGACCTGACCTGAGCGTTATGTGACTCTGTGTTTGTAAATCAGAAGGCAACTCTTGTGAAATTGTTTGAAGGTCTGATATAACAAGCTGCTGAAATTTCCTTTGCTCCTCTTGTAACCCTGTAAGCTCCTTACATAATTTGGCTATTTCTGTTGATATAGGGCTATCTGCTTTCACGACTGCATTGCTAAGTTCCGCCATACACAACCTGCTTAATTTTCTGTCTTTAGATTCAATGAGACCCAATTCTTAACTCCTGGTAAATTTTATTCAACTGTTTCATTAGCAGCGTCAGCTTTTTAAAAAAGGCACTTAACTATGCAATATCACACATATGTACATAACCGAAGCTAAGAAAAACCTTCATACTAAAGCTGATGCATATCTTATTTCTAAATTTTAACAGTGTATGCACATAGTAAATTTCATAACGGAAAGATAGAATTCTTTCGCTATTCATCTAACAGCTTGGACGCAGGCTAAAGTCCTAGCACTTCAAAATAAAAACATATGGAGAAGAGAGAAAAAAATCTTGGTATCGCGCCATGCAACTACACCATGGCTACATTCCTCGTTGCGGCTACTAGTAGCATCGGGGTTTGATACCGTGCTGTAGCATTTCTGTAGTTAGCTACAAATAATGTTCTATGGCTCCCCACCCTTTTAAGAGTTAATAAACCTTACATGGTGCTTCTATACCTCTTTTGGCTGGGTAATACTAAAAACTGACACATGCACATTTATGTTGGTTTAACACCAGGCGCATCCATCACCTTCTGGGGTTAATACTCGGTGCCTCCACCACTTTGTAGCGAACCCCGTAAAGAAGTTCGATACAGGCGTTGTAGCTTTCAGAGATAGGCTTCTCGGAGAGGGCAGGGAACGTAACCGCCATCTGGGCAAGAAAGATTTATTAACACCAAGTTCGTATATAAGCCGGGTTTATTAATTGAACAGGTATATTAGGGCCGAAGGCAGTCTTGACCTAATTGAATACACCCAAACTTACCTTAAAGTTCATAGTAGACTCTCAGATGTGCTAATTCAACCCTTGCGATGACGGTCGTGACGATATATACGACTTCTTTAACTGACCACGGACACTTATTAACTCACTATAAACTGTCCATCATCTGCATATCAACTGCGCCAACTGTGTCGTTGACCTACATTGGGTCAGCTTAGTTTCTTCTTGAAACGCAAACGTTCTATTATTCCCAATTCCAGGCTTGTACTACTTAAACACTTTTTGTCAAATGTCATAATCTAGACGGTGGAGGTTCGATTCCTACCATGGCCGTCACTGTATATTCAATACCTTGGGAACTATTGACCCCAACAAATTTATTACATGTAGAGAAAGCTTCGCTGCTAACTCTGTGAGAAAATTTGTATCAAATTACAATCCCAATGAACTATCAATGACTTAACATTATCATAATTTCAAAGAATCCCCTTCTACTCTAGCTTTTTCATGCAACGCTCCTTTGAGGAAGCATTTTCAGGAGTACACAAAACGCTGCAAATTGCACTAACAACTCGAGTTTAACAGCCCATACAGAGAGAAGCTTCAACACATTAAAAAGAATAAAGACTTTCATTAGGAACATCATGGGCCAAAATAGCCTGAATTCTTTGAATTTTTGTGGCATTCACAAAGAGAAAATTATTGAATACTCTAACCTCAACACCAGACCGACTAAAATGTTTGCTGCCCTGAAGAACAGACTTGCTCCGCTCATGCCTAAAAGTCAATGGCGGATCCTGGGTCTGCGGAGACCAGAAAGCTGATTTTGGAAAATTTAAATTTCTTTGTATTAATGTAAGCAAACCATGGTTTTCTACGTACCACTGCTACTGCTCCTGCTGCTGCTGCTGCTGCTGCTGCTGCTGCTGCTGCTGCTGCTGCTGCTGCTGCTGCTGCTGCTGCTGCTGCAACCCCTGCAGTGATGGTGATGTTGGTGGCACCTTCTTTTATTTAAAAATTATTTTACATTTATTTCTTTATTACTTCATTATTTTCTTTATTATTCACATTGATTTCTTCACTAGGTGTTTGCTATTACTTGTAAAATAAATCCAATTCACTCGATGGTCCTTCATCCCGAATCGTTCGATGACATCGTCATACCACATGTCTCGGCTTTCCAGTATACTCAGCAATAGTTTCTCAATTGAGACACAAACAAGAGCTGATAGGTGATCCTGGGTCATACTGTTTCTTAAATACGTTTTTACCCGCTTAAGACAAGAAAGACTCCTTTCAGTTGAAGCACTGATTGCAGGATGGTAGCAATTAGATAAAATAATTTGAAAGCTTCTAGAAGAATTTGGTCCCTTTCATTCTCTGTCATTCTTTTAAGTCTTCCAAACTGACAGCGCGAAATGTTTCTTTATGATGAGATAAACAGTCTCCAATTCCACATGCAAGTGCGAGCGGTTGAAGGACTCCCGTATATTTGTAGTAATGGAACCAGACCATCTAATCGGAAATGCTGATCATAATGGCAAACTGATTAGTATCATCTACTTTAAGCAATTGCAGCTTATCACAGTGTGAAAACCTTGTTTCCAGTTGTGTTATAAAGTTACCAAATATCTCAAAGCAGTAGCGTGGCATGGGTGATTCATAAGTATTTCCGGTGCTTCAGAATTTAAACTGGGAGCGGAAGTCGCGAATTTCGAAGGTTTCCACGTCAATATTATGTAATTTGTATACAATTGTATATCTAAACCAAACACAAACAAATATTTAATTAAAAATTATAGTGACTTGCTTTATTTAAAATGTATTTACAATTTCTCCAATTTACAGTGTCTATTTGTATTTCATTTCAATGCGCCGATTCTTCTCAAAAAAGTCAATGACAGTGTTTTTAAATGCTGCTTGCTGTTGCTTTTTAGGCCTATTGAACAACGCCTTTTCCACTGATAACAAGGACAGAGCTGAAAATCTATTTTCAGTGTTTTTAGATAAGCATGTATTCGGCGGAGCGCTGAAAAAGACCGTTCTGCTGATGCGCTGGTGGCAGAAATAGTCAAAATAAATTAATGAAGTTTATACGCCTGTGATAAAGCTTCTTTTAGTCCTATAACATGCAAATCATGGTGAGCTTCGTAGACTACTTTGTTTCGAAATTCAGGGGAAGAAGGGAAGAGTAGACCGAACAGAGCTCGTTTCTTAATCACTCTATGTTAAAGTACTATCCATAATACGAGGTGCGTTCAAGTTATAACACCTATTTTTTTTTTCTCACAAAGTAATCAGAAGAAAAATGTGAAACTAGTGTTAGTTCTCAATGTCATCTCCCGTTAACCGTACACATTTTTCACAGCTTCGACGTCACGATTCAATGGCCGTTGCGAACGCTTATTTAGGGCTGTGTTTTGACTACTGGAGAATAGCTGAGGTAATAGCGGCACGACTAGTGAATCTGTGACCACGGAGAGTGTATTTCATCGTGGGAGACAGCCAAACGTCGCTAGGAGCCAGGTCAGTGAGTAGATAGCATGAACAGTCACTTCAATGTTGTCACGAAGAAACACCTGCACCGTGTTCGACCGATGCGCTGGTGCGTTGTGTTGATGAAAGAGCACATGTCCAACCATTTCTGCTCGTTTTTCACGCAATGCTCGGAGGGTTTTATTCTTCAAAACATTTTGGTAGGATGTAGCTGTCACCGTGCTGCCCTTTGCAATGCAATGACTAAGGTTTACACCACTTCTGTCCCAGAAGATGGCCACCATCATTTTGTCAGCACTGGCGCTCACCCGAAATTCTTTTGGTGGCGGAGTCTGTGTGCTTCCATTGAGCTGACTGGCTCTTCGTTTCAGGGTTGAAAAAGTGCATCCACGTCTAATCTAGTGTCACAATCGATGGAAAGAAAGATCCATTTATGCCGTCATCAGGCGTCCACATCGCCTGACAATTTGCCACGCGCGCAGCCTTGTGATAATCCGTCAGGATTCGTGGCACCCACCTGAAGACACTTTTCGCATTTTCAGAGCTTCGTGCAGGATTGTGTGCACAGATACCGCGTAAATTCCAATTTAGGATGTGATGTGTGCAACGCTCAATCGCCGATCCTCCAAAAGAACGTTCTGCACTCGCTAGATCATGTCGTCAGACCGACTGGTCTGGGGCCGTGACTGTCTTGGTTTGTTGTCACACGATGTTCTGCCTTCATTGAACTGTCGCACGCAGAAATGCACATGCCTCATTCAACTGGCGATGAATTTCAATAGTTGTCACACCACGAAAATGGAGAAAACGATTGATTACACGCTGTTCTTGCAATGAAAACGTAGCCATTTTAAGTATCAAAAACAGTTCTAGGTCTCGTCACTGCCACTAGAGTTCTATACACTGTACAGTGCTGCCATATCTGCTATGCATTCCCAAAGAGTGCACCTGTATTTAAAAAAAAGACCAGAAGTTCCTAACTGGTCCCAGTCCTGAAAAAAATAGAAGGTGTTATAACGTGAACACACCTCGTAAGTAAGGAAAGTCTTAAACGCACTCTCTGGGAAAGTCTTGTCGTATTCTGCATATTAAGTACTCTCCAACAATGATAGGAACTGCAGTTGGTCTATATCAGAAGATCTGTTGATGATTTGGCCAAGTATCATTACTATGATTCATAAAATATTCGTCGATACGATGATTTTGTGCCATTTTCTTCTTTATCCAATATCGATCTTCTTAAATATATGGTTTTTCGTGGTCATCTTGATCAGATTCTATTCTTTTCTGTTCCATTTGCCTTAAACTGCAATGGTCCTATTGGCGGCCATTTTCCTTTGGAACATATCGCCTATTGGTGATATTGTTAACGCATAAACGTTGAATTGCTGCTACTTTGGAGTTTTAATCAACAGATCACGCACACATTTGCACTCTCATTCATACTTCCACACTCTGTTTTTTTTTTTTTTTTTTTTTTTTTTTTTTTTTTTTTTTGTAATTTACGTCCTCCAACGTTGAGTCATATCGTACGATGAATGGAATTGGTGAAATGATGCTCGAATGAGTCCAGGGTCCTTAAGCTTAGAGTTACCCGACATTTGTCTTTCAGGATAAGGGAAACCCCCGGAAAAAACCTTATCCAAGTAACTCAATCTGACCGAGATTCGAACTCGGGACCTCTTGAACGTGAGGCAGACATGCTACCGTCATGCTACCGAGGCGGCCACACTCTGGGGAAGATGGTAATCATCATGGTTACAGAAAAATCCCCACCCTTAGCCAGGGATCGAAACCGGGACTCCTCTACTGAAGGAAGAAGCTTTACCGACTGAGCTATGCTTAAGCATCTCAGCATCTATCCCAGACCAAATTAATTCGTGAAAATATTCACGCAGGTCTTTCATACTGTTTTTGAAGTCATTAACTTTTTGTTTGCAGAAAGCAATATCAAACATCTTTTTCTGAAGAATGTTAAACTAAGAATCAGTGAAAACACCAAAAATAAGAATCCGAGATCAAATCTTAGGAGATTCTGGCAGTAGCCCGATGCACAAGCTCTTGTTTCAGCATCCCATTCATCCTCATCTTCTACCATTAATTTAATAGGGTGGTAATTCAATCTTCAAGCCGAAAATGACATCAGTCATTCTGTTTTATAGTTCCATCTCGTGGCCGATACTGCTGGAATGCGGTTCTTCACTTCACTGTCTAAAGTTTCTGTTCTTTTTGATGAATTTGAACAGAATGTAGACCGTCCTGGCACGATTTGAAAAATAATACTCTACATTTCTTTATCTGACTGCTTGATTGCTGCAAAACTAAATTAGGCTTCTGGGCATAGCAATGCATAGATAAAGCTTAGTCATATTTTCCTCTAACAATTGAGTGTAAACCCTTATGCTCTCTAGCCATCACGGTCACACCGTGATGTGTTTTGTGCTATAAGTTTCGCGCCAGATTTAAATTCTTCCACGAGTCGAACAAATGCTTGGACAAACTAAGTGATATGCGGTCACTGCTGACGTCACAAAAACCTACAAATCTATCTTTAATTCGTCCCTTTGGTGTGACCTAACGAAGAACAGTTGATAGTTGAGATTTATTTGATACATCAGTGGTTTCGTCCATGATTTCGTCTCATTCGCTTCATTCTTTATTTCATTAATCAAAACAGGAGAAATGCATCCAGTAATGCCTTCCCAGTGTTATTTGACGTTCCGAAAAACACAGTCGCAGTCCGAAGATGTTCCTTTGTAATCTGTTTGAGCGATTACTGTAAGCGCCCAAGCTCTGTGTGATTGGAAGGAATGTGCTCAAGTTTACGTTGAATAAGAATGGCAGTAGAGCGGGAAGGCAAGTGCTATCGGCCAATGGACAGTGGCATTTCAGTTTTTTTAAATAAATTCATAAAACTTAGCAGTGCAAATAAATGTCAAAACCAGTAACTGACGCTGCTAGTGTCATGTAGTATGGCATGATTTAAGGATGACGTTTTTACTATAGTTTACATTTAAATTTAACTTTATGCATGTAACTCTAAGCCCTATGTACCCTGTATTCACTTGAACATCATCTGATTCATCGTCCGATATGACTTAGTTTTGGAGGATTTCTCTTATCCTGAAAGATGAATGTCTGGTAACTCTAAGCTCCATGTACCCTGGAATATGAACAGCATTTTATTCATCGTCCGATACAACTTAACGTTGCAGGTTTTTCCTTATCCTTAAAGAATGTCAGTTAACTCTAAGCTCTATGTACCCTGTACTCATTTGAACATCATTTCATTCGTCGTCCGTATGACAAAGTTGGAGGACGTTTTATATATATATATATAATGTGTGTGCGTCTGTGTATGTGTTTCGCTTACTTGTAGATGTTGCCTGCTTGAGTGGGATATTTGGATATTTAAGGAATAATTTTTCCTGGATTCCTTGTGAAATTTTTCTGTTATATTCCAACAGACAAACCTCACTGTGGACCGCAAGATTTTGTTTACGAATACCTTCTGATGTACCCTTATCCACAATAAGTTACAGTAGCTTGGCACTTGTAGGATTAGGACTACTACGGAGGGGATTTGGAACGAAACCTGTGATGTACTATACCAAAGTCCCAAGTGGAGCACACAAGGAGTTACGGCAGCGCCGAGACTCCCGCCGACACTTCTATCCTGAAAGAGACCACCGATGAGAGATGATGTGAAATGTTAATGGAGATGAAATGGAGGGACAGGAAATTCGGGGGATGTAATTAACCTACCCAGAATTCGCCTGGCGAACCGGTAAACCCCCGAAAAACTCATGAGTCAGATAGGTCTGCCTTAGCAATCGAACCCGGGCCTCCCGAATTCGGGTGGCACTTGTAACAAACAAATGCTTAGAAGCCAATGTACCACCACTGATTCTCATGTAAGGAACAATAACAATCTCAAGTGAAATTTCTGTTTATGCAAGCATTGCTACACGTCACCAGCCTTACTACCCTTTTCACCCCACTCCTCTTGCCGCAAACATATGGAGCTTGGACTCTAGCAGTGGACGTAAGACCTCTACGTAGTTACCTCTGTTATGCGAATTTTTTGACTCGTCACTACCCCTGAATGGGAGTTCCTGCTGAGCTAAATAGCGAATAGCATTTATCAATTGCCTCATTATACATTATATCAAGAAAGTACCGGGTATTGAGCATACAAAACTCTCTTATAAAAGGTGAATAGAAATTATTGTTGCGGCTAAGTTGGTACATCTTTCCTCTATACCCACGCGGAGTTTGATTGTCATCTGTCATCTGTTTGTTTACAGGGCGCCATTTTGTTAGTGCATCTCAAGTGTGTGTTGAGATTTTACAATGCATAAAAATATTGAACAAAGAATCTGTCTCAAATGTTGCATTGTAAATGGTATTTCGTTTGCCTAATCGCTGAAAATGTTACAGGGGGCTTACGGTGAATCAACTTTATCAAAAACACATGCGTATGTGTGATACGTAAATTCAAAAGTGGTCGAGATATGGTGGAAGATTTACTTCGCTCTGGTTGGCCATAAACTGTTTCAACTGAACTGAACATCGCTAAAATGAAGTAAATGTTTTCTGACAATCGTCATTTAGGTCTGACAGAGATTGCCGCTGAACTTTCTGCTTCACGGATCGATTCGTACCATTTTAAACGATTGTTTGGGCATGGCACGTGTTGCCGTTCGATTAATTCTGAAAGACTTGAGCTTTTTGCAAAAATTCAATCGCGTAAGGATCGCTGAAGACATGATAGAACCAGCCAACTCCGACCCCACATTCATGAAACGCATTGTAACTGGTAATGAGACGTGGGTATACTAGTTTGACACGCAAACCGATCAACAAGCTTTCGAATGGCGCCTTACAAATGAACCGAAACCCAAAAGGGCACGTCAAACTCAAAACTTAAAGTCATGTTGACAGTTTTTCTTCTATTATCGTGGTGCCATGCACTCGGAGTTCTTGCCAGAAGATCAGACTGTAAATAAAGACTATTATCTGAGCGTTATATGGCGTTTGAGAGAACAAATACAGCAAAAAAGAACGGATTTGTGGAAAGATAACTCATGGATTCTACACCACGATCACGCTCAGGCTCACAAAGCTATCATTGTGAACTAATTTCTGGTCAAAACTCAACAAATCGCATGGAACAACCAGCGTATTCACCTGATCTGGCTCCGGCCGACTTCTTTCTCTTTCCAAAACTCAAGTTACCACTTCCAGGCATCCGTTATCAGTGGATAGAAGACATAAAGGAGAATTCGTTGTAAGATCGCAACATACCTTTGAGATGAACAAACTACTCGTATATGAAGATGACAAACTCCGTGTGGGAATAGAGGAAAGAATAATGTCGAACACCCTCTTATACTAATTTTTTTTATGATAAATTCCCGCGACTTTCTTGAAGCAGTAGTATACCTATTTCTTTTCGCGCCTTCATTATGATTTTCAATTGAATCCTTAAACGCGCCACTCAGATGAGTGTCAATTCTTGCTTTTCCAAACTTTACTGACATTACAATGGAAGAATATGATTTTTAAAAATTTTCCTAAGGAACCTTCAAGGATAAAACATCATTTTCCATGTCTTTATGATTTGCTGAGAATAATAATCGTTGCAATAAAGGTAAAGTGGCTGAATTATTAGGTGATAAATCTATTAAGGAAATTTTTCTCTATGCATGTCACTATACCAAGAGATATTAAAATGTCTTTGGAACCCCCTGTGCGATTTAGCTTTTAGAGGTTTAAGATCCGATTTAGCCTTCCTGTTGAAATTATGACATTTTTCACCAAAAGAAGGCAAATTCAAGGACCTGTTTAAAAGGTTTTCGATCATAAAATTATAGTCACTTTTACCTTCAATTTCTGATGACATTACTCTTATTGCACTTTTAACATCAAATGATTCACCATATTACTGTTATACGTGAAGAATTAACACTAAAACTGAAGGTTTGCCTTTTCACTGCACAGGCAACAATCGTGCTATAAACAAATAACCAAAGCCTCTGTTGCCTAGCAAGGACAGTGACATCCCATACGCTTCTAGTTTGTCGTTGAGTGCCATTATAGTCTGTGAGGTTTATCTTGGCGTATTCTCTACTATCCTTGTCTAACACAGAATGCTGTCCTTGTCTAGCACACGTGGGCGGTTCAGCAACCACTGCTTTGTCGTGATTCGTGGAAAGTAGACGCTGGCAACCCCCACTCCGCTATGTGTTGATTAAAGGTTTTCAGTGGCGTATGAGCGATAGAACTGTGCATTTATTGTTTTGTGGATTTACACGACACACAAAATTTTTTCATTGTTGCAACATATGGATATAATGTTGAGTTGTTTTCTTGTAGTTTTAGTTGTGTTTGTGTTGTTTCAAGTTGAACCTCGAAGGAAAGTTCTAAAATCAGATTCTAGGGAAATTGTAGTCATAGTTCACGGTTTCTTCAGTGGTGAATGTGAAGCTTTTAATTGTGGAAAGCCGACTATTTCAGTGACGATCATCGTTGAGAGAACTGCTGCTGCTACAGGTATTTCTTCTAGTTCTGTCCAACGAATTTTAAAAGAAGACAAAAATGCAGAAGCTAGCAGCGGTAGACTGCAAACACCAGGCAAGAAGCGCCCTAATAGAAGACTGCGAAAAACAGAAATTGATTCACTAACAGCTGCTGCTATTAAGCGAACAATCTATTCGCTGTATCGTAGGGACTTTCTACCTAGTTTGCCGAACATATATGAGGCTGTAAGAGCTAAAAACTTAGTTAAAGGAAGCGTGTGACCCTTAAACAAATTCTTAAAGGGCTTAATTTCAGTTACGTTAAAAATTCACAGGGAATACACTTTTTAATGGAACGAATGTATATTGTTTCTAAAATATTTAAATTTTTAAGACGAATGTAAGAACTGAGATCTACAGGTAGGCCTATAGTGTACTTTGACGAAACTTGGTTAAATATAAACCATACGAGAAATACGGTGTGGAAGTGTATTGCTGATGAAAATGTAACTGATTTCCCTCTTAAAACACCAATCGACAAAGGGCAGCCAATTATATATGAACATGGTGGATATTCACCAGGATTTATTCCTAATGCTTTGCTAACTTTTAAGTCAAATTCAACTAAAGGCTACCATGAAGAAATGGACAATAATGTTTTCAAGGATTGGTTTGTTAATGCATTTCTACCTAACATCCCGTCTAGTGATGTCATCATTATGGACAATGCCCCTTATCATTCCATAGAAATTAATAAAGCACCCACTTCATCTTCACTCAAATCCCATATGCAGGAATGGCTTCGTTATAGGAATATTGAGTTTAATCCACAAGCGACAAATCCAGTGCTATACCAATTAGTTAAACTGAAAAGGATAATTTCAAGGTGTATGAAATAGTCTCGCAGAGGTACACGGTCATACCGTAGTAAGATTGCCACCTTATCACTGCAACTTTAATGCTATAGAACTTATTTGGGCACAAGTGAAGAATGATGATGCCAAACATAACATTTCATTTAAAAGTGTCGATGTAAGAGCCTTGTTTCATAATGCGATTAGAAAAGTGACCCCAGAAAGCTGGAAAAGCACGTGTGAGCATGTACAAAACACTGAATAGTTTTACCGGGGAAAAGACGGTCTGATAGATGAAATTACAGACAGATTAGTTATAAATTTAAAAGACTTGGAATCGGAAGAAGAAAACGAAGATTCGTTTGAAATTTCTGACTGTGTAGCGCGGGGGGGGGGGGTGAGCAACAGTCGGACGGAGTGGAGAGGGGCGCTCCGCCACTGATGCACGCTTGGCTGGGGTGTCTGCTTTGCCCGCTACGTCATAGAGTGAGCGGTCAGTATTCCTTTCTCTTTCTAAAAGGCACACGACTAGTTAAACCTCACAGACTATAGTAACAACGAGCTAGAACTGGAGGATGCTATATGACCGGCCTCGGGGGATCTATTACAGACCGGCCCCTGCGGATCGGTCACAAATTAACACAATCGAAGTTTCAAACTGAAATCGCTTGGACATTCCATTAATCTTTGAACAAAACATAATGTAGTATTTGGATACACTTTCGTTAATTTATTAGCTGTTGCCGGTGGCAACAGAGGCAACATTAATGCCACACCATCGTCTCAAAGTACATGTTTGTATTTTGACATTACTGGATTGGTAATGAAATCATCCAGTAGCTCAGAACTATTCATGTGTGCTTTAGGCTGCGAGTTAGTCGAATTCTTTTCTTAATTCAAGAACTGGATCAATTTCTCTTCAGTTCTGAAGTTTTTCATGTCAGTTATATAATCTGAACGAAGCCCCACTGCTGAAAACGTGCGGCGTCGTCGTTGCTGGTTTTTTTTTTTTTTTTTTTAAGAATGTTGAAAAGCTGTTGTCTTCAATAATATGCTTTGAAAAATAGAAAAGGAAAACAAAATCGAAGTATCCCAGTCTGTTTTTGAAACGGCTGGCTTCTCTTGCAGTTATTGCATTAGCTGTTTGAAGGAATACGCTTACCAGCAATACTTTCAAGAAGTTCAGTGCGTTTGGAAGACCGAAGGAAGAAGTCAGAAAGCGTGGAGGAAAAAAACTAACTGGTTTCGTACAAGAACAGCTCTGCTGCAAAACTAAATTTAAGTGGTGTGCGAATCTGAGTGAAAAGAGCTCGTCGGGTAATTTCACGGACCTTAGCTTGCAGGCCATTTAATTCTCCCGACAGAACATAAGCACCATAATAGATTTGAGCCACCAGCTTTTTCTGCATATTATAATTTTTAAATACCGTATTTAACACAGTGAGTAAAGCTTTAGTAGCCATATTTCGGCTATCCTCATGAAAACCAAGAAAATGTTCTTGAATTTCTCCTGTGCAGTCTATAGGCCTCAAAAAAGTACAGAATTGGGACTTGCCCAAAATATCCGTTGCTTCGTCTACAATGCATGCATAAAAGAAGCTTTTGTCTAGACGTGAATGTATGTATTTACCCATAGATATCCTCAAGGTGCATTCCAGCAATTCATTCTGTACATCTTAGAAAATCTCCGGAAATAACCCATTTTTTCGACCCGCACCTTTAACTCTTCATTTCTGTTTAGCGCAAGTTTAATCCTTCGCAAGTAACATAAACTTGCCCTTATTAAAGGTAACAGGGGAGTAATCCCATGTTTTATTTCTATTATACGAATGAAAAATGTGCACGGTGTAATGAAATACATTTATTAACATCTTCCATGATGCGTACAGTGATGTATGCATACAATAATTCTTTCATTTATTTGATAAATGTTCCCATTATTGACCTTGAAAGCAGTGAATGCATATTTCACGCCGGTGTTCCTTGCAGTCGGATTACAACACTTTCCACGCACAGTTTTGCATTTCTGATCCTTGTTTCTCGTACACATGGAACATCTTGTTTGCTTCTGAAGTCTGGGAGGTACTTCTTCAAATTCAGGAGGTCGTTTACGTCCTAGAAATGAAGCTATGCTGATACTCTCGCGGAAAATTTTTCTCCAGTCGTTTAGTTTGTAAGGCTTGGTGAGCTGCATTCCTAGGTTCTTCAAAAAGTCCTTGCGTTTCATCTTTTGCTGATGATTATTAATCATAAACAGAGTCATTGCATTAATACCGGCTTGATCCAACATCCCTTAGAACATCCTAAGTGTATCTAGAAACTGTGTAGGCATGCAGCATTTTATCAAATGCGTCCACCTTTTCCGATTTCTTTGTTTGGTCGTCTATGTCTGGTTTACTGTGCAAGGTTATAAGCCAAGTGACTGAGTTTCGTTTCTTTGTTTTATAGGAAACCAATTTCTTTCTTTTACTGTATGCAGACTGTGAAGATAAAACCTGCTTTCTCTTCTTGGGCAGAAAGTTTGGAGGTATCTCTGCTTTGCTTTTACTCATGGTTCCTACAATGGCGAGGTTATATTCATTTCACATGATTTCTGCTAAATGAACAGAAGTAAACCAATTATTTAATCCCGAAACCTTGACACGTTGCGCCAACTGTTTTACATAAAGTTGGCAGGCTATCTGAGGTATTGTGGTGCTCTTTTCCAATGTAATGCACGGCATCTATCATGCAACTACTTTAGGCATCACATAGTGGTACAGTTAATATTCCATATTTGTATATTCTAAAGGGACATTTACCACGAAAACCCAAAAGCTACCCATCAGTGGCAAGGTACATGTGTGGACTGTAGTTTGAGGAACAATATGAAATGAATGCTGTCCAGACACCGTATAGGAAAAAAATTGTCTTCACGATTGCAAGTACTCTTATAATCAAATCTCAAATATAATATGAGCAATCTGAACCTGCTTTGCTGTATAATGCTCTTGTATAAGGAGCAAGTCTCCCACATCTCTGTTGTGGTAAGATGGCCGTCTCTTCTGCATCCAGCTATGTACAGGAGACCTATCAAAGTACTTGTCTCTACATTAGTGGTGTCATAAACATATCTCTGATTACTGTAATTAATTCTTCTCCTATAAATATCTTCACTAGTGTGCTTTACAGTAATATGAATCATTTCTTCATTTAGGAGGATTTAGAAGGCATACCTATATTTTTGTACTAATATTTTGCTGCCCGGCTTTAGGAATTTTGACAATGTTCCTGCACTGAGTTCTGCTGGAAGGTGGAGTTATGAGAGACTAAATAAAGCCGTTCTTACCAAACATTGTATTTAAAGGAGAATTTATTCTCTCCTCATCACGGGAAGATACAGCTTCCTTTTCATTATTTTGCTCAGAAGAGAATTTGACATTATCTTCTTCACCTAATCAGGCTTATCACAAAAGTCCGACTCTCTATCCTATTCCTCCAAAGATGCACAAAATCAGACAAACCTGTGTCACTTAGCTTCCTTTATGTCATTTCTGAAGATGCAAAATTAATATAAACACATAAGGTAACGGTGATTATACCTAATCCCGACAATGATGCAGCTGTCTACACTAACGATGTCTGCAAAAACCGATTATGTTGAATGAAGCGTTTTGACTGCGTAGAAGATTACAGGGAGCATCAAGTAGGTATCTTACAAAATACCAACTTTATCACCATTTTATCTGAGGTTATGCGTAGCCTGTTACTTACGAAGGGTTAGGCCGCGCCGTGGCTCAGTGGTTAGACCACTTGGCTCTCACCAGGGGGTACCGAGTTCGATCCCAGGTGACCGCAAAGTGAGATTCGTGGTGGACAACACGGCGCTGGGGCGGGTTTTCTCCGGGACCTCCGGTTTCCCCCGCCATCTCATTCCACCGGTGCTCCATCTTCATCTCATGTACCATCAGTGTCGCCGCCTGCGGTGACGTATGTAGTAAAAGCGGGCGTTAAACACTAAACATTTCATATCACTTACGGAGGGTTAAAATTGCTTTGAAATTCCTGGGATTCAGGAAATCTGTTCATTATGGCCTCTAAAAGGTACGTCCTGCTTACATAAACGACTTGTAACATCAATGAAAATGTTCATTATTTCTCTGTTCTTCTTCACTTTACTGTTATGTCTTACTTACATCAGTTTGTGATGTTCATTAAGTAGTTCTGAAATGCTAAACACTTGTTTTTATAGTATTTTGAATGAAATAAAACTACTTATATTATATTTTAAAGAAGCGTGCCGTGCTAATATCTCTGGCTAGACTGATCCATACTCACTGCACGCGGTACAATTACGAGAGAAACTTGAGTGGAGGCAGCGGAGCAATTGGCCTCCTGCAGCATGGAAAAATAGCGCTACTTTGCCAAACAATATGCATCCTCTTTCCTTCCCACAGCAGTGACGTAATGGTTACCATGGTAACCGCAAGCTGGCAGGAGGCCCAGGTGTGTTTGCCATCGTGCCATGCAGTAACGATATGACGCACGCATCGGGTTTATTTGCGTCAGGGATTCGCAGTTTGGACTCCTGCACCGTGGCATAGTGGGCTAAGGCATCATGCCTTGGCTCATTGCCACGGAAAGCGGCCCGGTATCGATCCCATCCCTGGAATGCGAATTTTAAGTCCAGGGTACAGGATCGGTACCCATTCAGCATCATAAGAAAATCGAGGAACTTACAATAGGTAAGCGCCTTTGGTCATGAAAGCCAACTTCCCTGCAGGTATCGAAATGCAGACCAAATCTCCTCTCTGTATCGGTTGGATGATCACCCGCCTCTATCTTGCGTATTCGGGTTTGCAAGTCCTAGCCCTATATGGGCTGTCGCACCCTGGGTTACTTTACTTTTTATTTGCAGTTTGGCTTAGTTCTAGCGCTGCCCAATGTGAAACTTTTACCATGCGATGCTTAAGACGAAACAAAGCAAACTTGCTTACATCTGTTGTGCCAGTTAGTACAATTTAATGAAGGTTTATTATAAAAGCGATACCGCTGCAGCTGCAGAAAAGTGAAGAGGTCCGACCTCCCTTGTCTCTCCTGTTCAGCCGCCACTGGTACAAGTAATACTTCTACTTGGTAAGTCCTATTTTACATGTTATTATTAGTTACTTGATGTTTAAAAATATACATATATTGCTTGGACACATTTCTGCTATTGCTGTGTTTTTGACAATGCCGTTAAAGGTGGCTTGTTTTAAAAAGTGTAACCCCACTTTTCTTACATAACATTTTTCTTCACATCTGGCCCCACAAAGAAAAATGCTCACTAATCGTCACTGTTGTCCAGGGACGTATTTAAGAGGGGGGTTCAGGGGGTCCTGACCCCCCAAATGAACTGTCGTTTTAATTTTGTAATAAATAAATAGTTTAAATAAAGCTCACTTTAAAATAAATCGAAAACGTTTATTCAAGCTTCTCATCTTAACGTCTCTGTTTACTGTCAGGTAGATATGAAGTTATGGGACAACTGTAAATGTGAAGGTTTCCGCCCCTAATCGAGAACCGTTTCTTTTCAACTTTCTGGCATTTCCTATACCCAAGGTCAAGTACGGTAGTAGAAGTACAGTCCGCTGAAAAATAAACAGCATGAGTATAATACTGTTATTGAATTTATAACTGAATACAGTTAGTGAATGAGTGATTTGGGGTTTAAGGATCGTCGACAACGAGGACATTTGGATCCCATGAATACAGTATGCAACACTAGATACTACACCTAATGAACATGCGATGTAGGTGAGATACGCCTTAATAAAAAAAATAACTAATTTCAGTAACGCAACACTCTCCACTACTTACAGGTGGTCTTGTTTGTTAATGCATGTGGATTAACAGTCCTCATTAACATCGAGGGCTACGGGGTTTTAAAGAAAATATGGTTGGATTATCTATTTTTATGCTCAAGATTAAGCAAAAGTTAAGCTAGTAAAATAAAATTACGTATTCTTTTTCAGAACTACATTACATTTGTTTTACGTGTAAGTGTAACGTTTTAAGTGAAAGACGGCGTAAAATTCTCTAAGTTGTACGAGCATTCTGCATAATTATATCAACAACCTTAATACTAATTATCAGGGGTGGCCGGTGAGGTATTTTGATGGTGCCATAAATAAATACGGGTTGTTAAAATACAAATATGTGCACCAACTATGAGCGATTTAGGTAATCTTATCAATAATCCATCCTATTTTATAATATACTGTACCATACAGAACCTGCAGGGAAACGGAAATAGATATTTATTACATCCGTACTCTTGTTACGCACAGGTGTAACGAGTACAGTAAAATTTTGATAATAAAGTTCATGGAGAATGTGATACGAAGCGTTCGTGTACGATTTCGCGACAGAGAGACAGTTATTGTTATTGCTTTAGCCATATTTTTCTCGCGCTGAAATCAAACGAAACAACAAACTCACACTCACACTCACAAACCCATAAGAGCACGCAAGCACACACACACCCACACGACGCAATTTTTCACTTCAAAACGAGTAATCTGAATTTTTAAAAATGGGTTTAATGAAATTACAAACTTTTAAAAATTAAAAGCATTGTACTCACCGAAAGCAGCAACTGCATAACTTTATGATGACAGCTCCAAATGAATTAGTAGGAACGGTATTGAAAATCCATTCGTCGCTCCTTCTTGTTGGCAAATAAATCCATCACCGTTGAATTGAAATTGTCAATTTTGCACACGAATAGCTTTTCACAGGATAGCATTCCTAAGGCACCCAATCATTCTTCTTTCACTGTGTTTCGTAGAAAAGTTTTAATCCTCTTGAGCATTGAAAAGCACCGCTCAGCTTCTGATGTCCAGATAGGCATAGTATGTATGTATGTGTAGTGTTTAACGCCCGCTTTTACTACATACGGCACCGCAGGCGATGACACTGATGATACATGAGATGAAGATGGAGCACCGGTGGAATGAGATGGCGGGGGAAACCGGAGATCCCGGAGAAAACCCGCCCCAGCTCCATGCCGTCCACTACAATTCTCACTTTGCAGTCGCCTGGGATCGAACCTGGGCCGCCTCGGTGAGAGCCAAGCGGTCTAACCGCTGAGCCACGGCGCGAGATAGGCATAGTGATTAACAGTTCCAAAAATTTAACAGTCTCTTCAAAAGTAGCACAGAATTTATCCTCTAGAATCAGCGAAAGAAACGGACCCGCACCGAAAACTGCTCTCAACTCAAGCCTAGCATAGAATGCTTGAAGCTCTCCCTTCAACTTTCTTTTCTCCAGAAATGTATATGTGTCCGTAATTTCAAGATATTTGTCTGCAAAATGTGTTACTTAATTGTCAAACTGGCTTACATCAAATAAGTTGGTTGCTATGAGGTGCCCAGTGAACTGAAAACGCGATTTTATTTCAGAAAGGATGGCATCACACACCTCTTGCATTTTGTTATTATCATCAACTCTTGCTCTCTTGTAAGGCATTGTTTCGTCATTTTCAAAACTAACCTAACTGATGATGGAGTCAATGTCATCTGTGATGTTTTGCATTATTGTTTCAAAGTTCTGAATGCCTTGTTTTACCTTGGTTGGTTCAGTTGTCTTCTTTTGAAATTAATTAAAAAGTATGTCCACATGAGGCATTATCTTATAGAAAAACGATAGCCAGAAAACGAAGTCTCTATCTTGCAGTCTTTGTTGGTATGACCCAGCTTTTTCAATAGTAGAGGGTAATTTTATGTGCTCACTCGTTTCAATTGTTTCCATGACAGTAATAAGTTCCTTCCTGTTTTCATAAATATCATTTACGACTCGCGAATGGTAATTCCATCTCTTGAGAGACGGGGTAAGCTTTTCTGAATTATGCTATGCAACACTTTCGATCTTTGTGGTGAATTTGAAAATAAAGAAGAAATGCCTGACAGATGTGCAAAGAAGATGCAGGCTTTGCGATTAATTGAGGCTGCAGTATACATTATAAGGTTGAACTGGTGCGCATAGCAATGAATGTAGTGCGCATTTGGGTATTTGTCTTTTATTTATTTCTGTACTCCGTTTGAATCGCCACTCATAACGTTTGCACCATCGTAACTCTGAGCCATTAGTTTTGCTCGGTCATCTCCAATTAAGGGTTCGATTTCTTTCAGAATACACTCCGAGATAGACTGAGCATTCTGACCTTCTGAATTAACAAAATTCAAAAATCTTTCAACTGAGGTTCCATAAGCAATGTATCGCAAAACAATAACCAACTGAAATTCGCAAGGCACATCAGTGGTTTCATCAGCGATTATTGCAACATGATCCGCACGCTTTATTTCTTTGCGAAATGATCAATATCAGTTATTCCAGTCTTACACCGATGGACATCTCCCCCAAATAATACACAAGGAAAACAAAAAACTGCATTGTCTTCATCACAGCCGCAAATCCATTTGCTCTTTTGATAAATATCCAGATTAAACTTACGGCATCGATTTTTTTGTTTGCTGCTGCTGATTCAGAATCGGGAGTGGCCTACCCATTGTTTTATCTGATTTTTTTTCACTTAGAGTCCTGTTACTAAATGGAGTTTTCAGTAATTCACTCACCTTGTTCATGTTCGTAACTTTACTGTGAATTTTAACTTAAAAAACACTGAACACTGTTTTGAAAATCCCTGCTCACGATGAACTACAGCATTACTACGATGAACTACTCTACCATTGTTTTGAAAACATGTGTCCAACACATGCCGCACACGCGGGTTTTATGTTGTACCAACAAACCTGCTGCTGTGAAATACGCACATTTTGAAGTACTGTCGCTTAATTTTAAAATCTTAATCTTATTTATAAGGATATCTACGTGTTATGTTTCTACAACCGATTTCAGTTTTGAAGTTCCTCAGCATTAACTTGCATTAGGATGGTGACACTGCTTTAAAGGAAGGCATAGCGCGAAATGTATTCTTACCACTGTCTTTCACTACGTGGCAGGATCGTGGTTCTCTCAAGTCCCGTGCTTTACTGCACCCTAACGGACAAAGCGTAAGTTGGAAATTAATTATTCTTTCACACTGACCGTGTGTAGGCTAAATTGTGGAAACGTAGAGTCAGACTGAAAAATTCAATGCCATAGCCGGGATTTGAACCACGGATCTTCTGGTTTCCGTCCAGCCGCACTACCATTGTGCTACTATGGCCAACGTGCCGATATGACATTAAATTCTCCAACTGACTCGTATTTTCCCGGTAAACCACTTAGGAGTTCTCATAAACACATGAGACAACTACCTTAATGGCGACTTACTACATGTAAGTACTTTAAGGCCCGGGCTTTATAGTTAACCACTATTAGGTTAATTAATGGAAATTAATTATTCTTTCACACTGGCCGTGTGTAGGCTAAATTGTGGAAACGTAGAGTCAGACTGAAAAATTCAATGCCATAGCCGGGATTTGAACCACGGATCTTCTGGTTTCCGTCCAGCCGCACTACCATTGTGCTACTATGACCAACGTGCCGATATGACATTAAATTCTCCAACTGACTCGTATTTTCCCGGTAAACCACTTAGGAGTTCTCATAAACACATGAGACAACTACCTTAATGGCGACTTACTACATGTAAGTACTTTAAGGCCCGGGCTTTATAGTTAACCACTATTAGGTTAATTAATGGAAATTAATTATTCTTTCACACTGGCCGTGTGTAGGCTAAATTGTGGAAACGTAGAGTCAGACTGAAAAATTCAATGCCATAGCCGGGATTTGAACCACGGATCTTATGGTTTCCGTCCAGCCGCACTACCATTGTGCTACTATGGCCAACGTGCCGATATGACATTAAATTCTCCAACTGACTCGTATTTTCCCGGTAAACCAATTAGGAGTTCTCGTAAACACATGAGACAACTACCTTAATGGCGACTTACTACATGTAAGTACTTTAAGGCCCGGGCTTTATAGTTAACCACTATTAGGTTAATTAATGGAAATTAATTATTTTTTCACACTGGCCTTGTGTAGGCTAAATTGTGGAAACGTAGAGTCAGACTGAAAAATTCAATGCCATAGCCGGGATTTGAACCACGGATCTTCTGGTTTCCGTCCAGCCGCACTACCATTGTGCTACTATGGCCAACGTGCCGATATGACATTGAATTTTTCAGTCTGACTCTACGTTTCCACAATTTAGCCTACACACGGCCAGTGTGAAAGAATAATTAATTTCCATTAATTAACCTAATAGTGGTCAACTATAAAGCCCGGGCCTTAAAGTACTTACATGTAGTAAGTCGCCATTAAGGTAGTTGTCTCATGTGTTTATGAGAACTCCTAAGTGGTTTACCGGGAAAATACGAGTCAGTTGGAGAATTTAATGTCATATCGGCACGTTGGCCATAGTAGCACAATGATAGTGCGGCTGGACGGAAACCAGAAGATCCGTGGTTCAAATCCCGGCTATGGCATTGAATTTTTCAGTCTGACTCTACGTTTCCACAATTTAGCCTACACACGGCCAGCGTGAAAGAATAATTAATTTCCATTAATTAACCTAATAGTGGTTAACTATAAAGCGCGGGCCTTAAAGTACTTACATGTAGTAAGTCGCCATTAAGGTAGTTGTCTCGTGTGTTTATGAGAACTCCTAAGTGGTTTACCGGGAAAATACGAGTCAGTTGGAGAATTTAATGTCATATCGGCACGTTGGCCATAGTAGCACAATGGTAGTGCGGCTGGACGGAAACCAGAAGATCCGTGGTTCAAATCCCGGCTATGGCATTGAATTTTTCAGTCTGACTCTACGTTTCCACAATTTAGCCTACACACGGCCAGTGTGAAAGAATAATTAATTTCCATTAATTAACCTAATAGTGGTTAACTATAAAGCCCGGGCCTTAAAGTACTTACATGTAGTAAGTCGCCATTAAGGTAGTTGTCTCATGTGTTTATGAGAACTCCTAAGTGGTTTACCGGGAAAATACGAGTCAGTTGGAGAATTTAATGTCATATCGGCACGTTGGCCATAGTAGCACAATGGTAGTGCGGCTGGACGGAAACCAGAAGATCCGTGGTTCAAATCCCGGCTATGGCATTGAATTTTTCAGTCTGACTCTACGTTTCCACAAAGCGTAAGTTATGCGCCAGAGCAATCCTGGCGCTACCTTCCTTGACCTTCCCCCATAAGAAGCCGTGTATAAGCAGACATCCTAGCCCTTATCACAGGCGCTTATGAGCGTAGATGGTACCGTTCTGGAATCGGCACCAAGCTACGGAAAAACAACCAAGAGAGAGCGCTGGCGTTCAACGCGCCTATTCACACAATGGAGCAACTACTTATAAGAATTCTTTTTACGCAATTCTTATACACTTCTCTTTCTTTCGTTTTCATAACGATGGTGCCATGGCACAGCGGCACTACCTTAGAAGCCGCCCCTGAATAATAATAATAATAATAATAATAATAATAATAATAATAATAATAATAATAATAATAATAATGATGATGATGATGATGATGATGATGATGATGATGATGATGATGATGATGATGATGATGATGATGATGATGATGATGATGATGATGATGATGATGATGATGATGATGATGATGATGATGATGATGATGATGATGATGATAATGATAATGATAATGATAATGACAATGATAATGACAATGACAATGGCAATGACAAAGACAAGGACAATGACAATGCTAATTATAATAATTATAATAAAAATAATAATAATCATCATAATAATAATCATAATATAATAATAATGATGATTTTTTTTTTTTGCTTTATTGATATCAACAGCATGCTCCATTACATAGTAATACTACATTCTTTATAGTTACATGTCCTATTTTGGATTAGTAATTGTAAACATTACAACAATTTTACATTTTGTGATTCTGTGTTTTAGACACTATGTACATTAAATTGAGTCTATTCTTCTAGCTGATTTTTGTGAGTTCACAATTTGTGATTATTTCAATCTAAATACATGTCATATTTGTAGAAGTAGTGCTTTATGTTTTAGTTAATTGTAAGATTATGATGAAACCGGAGTAAGTTGATTGTATAGAGTTCACAATTTGTCGTTATTACACTCCAAATCCTTCAGTCCATGTCCGTGATTTTTATAGAAGTTGCAAATTTTACGAACGACTTCAGGTGATTATTCGCAATCTTCTCGTTGGTGGTAGGCCATTTCCCTCCATTGCTTGTTACACTTTTTGCCAATTCTAGTCTTTGTTCATCAAGTCTTCTACAATTAAATATTATATGGTTAACGGACTGTTCTTCTCCGCAAGGACAGAGTGGGTTATTTATTATTCTAAATCGGTATAGATATACATTTAATTTTCCATGGCCAGTTAACATTGTAGTGAGTTCTGGGGATATTGGAATCTTTTGACGCAATCCGTTTTTGACTAACGGGAAGAATGCTTTAGTCACTGCACCTTTCGTTGTGTTCGTCCAGACTTGTTGCCACCTGTTGAGTCCATATTCCTTCGCTCTCGTTACAATTACGTCTTTTGGTATTTTGTCGTACACTATTTCACTATCTTCGATAGCAGCGCGTTTTGCAAGCTTATCTGCTAGTTCATTCCCTTCTATTCCGCAGTGGCCTTTAACCCAGCCAAAGTGGATGATCGAATTTAAATGGTTTACTGCAAGAAGTTTGTCTTTGATAGATTCTATTAGTCGATTTCTTTTCCAGTTGTTTCTCAGTAGATCTATAGTAATTCTGCTGTCAGTGTATATTGCAACGGTTCCGTTTCTATCCATTGAACTGGCATAATATACTTCTTCTAATTTCTCTAGTACTTTTAAAATAGCAAGTTGTTCGGCTTGATTGTTGGTGCAGTGGCCATGCAATTTGAATTTTAACTGGTGTGTCATAATTCCGTTTTCAAATATAATTCCTGCTGCGCCAACTTTCTCCCCCATTTTACTTCCATCTGTGTACGCTTCCATTCTATATATGTTATCTTTGTTCACCTCCTGAATCGTTGCCACTTCGGCAGGATGTCACCAGTGTTTTACTTCTAATGGTTTGTCGAAGTCTGCTATGTGACTTTTTGTTGCCAGATGTATTTGGAGTTTTTCCTCTATAGTTATTTCTATAGGACATACTCCAGCTAGTACGCACGATGCATCATACGAGAGAGTTCTATATACTTTCGTCATTTTTATGTTGATTAATCTTTGAATTCCTCTATATTTTGCAATATTTTTATTCTTGCGTATCGCATCTATCCACATAGGAGCTCCGTATGTCAAGACAGGGACTATAGCACCTTCATAGATTGTCTTAAGTGCTTTGTGACCTAGCCCCCATTGTAGCTTTGCTGTTCTTGCTAGCATATGAACCAACGAGATTGTTTTGTCTGCAGTGTATTCAAAGTGCGCGTTGAAGTTAAATTTGTTATCTAAATATATTCCGAGGTATTTTATTTCTTCGGTTTGGTTAAGTTTATGATGATTAAAAAATATGTTGACATCCCTATCTACATTTCTTCTTCTTGTGATAAATATAACCTTGGATTTCTTTTGGTTAAATTGAATTTTGTTATCATCAGCCCATTTTTGGATTTTTCTAAGATCGTGATTTGCAACGCTCTCTGCTTCTGATTTGTATGCTCCTCTTGTCATTGCTACCAGGTCGTCTGCGAAGGCGTTCACTCTTGTCCGGTGATCATATTCTAAATTCAGCATCGAATTGTACATTATGTTCCAGAAACCTGGACCACAGCATGATCCTTGTGGGCAGCCTTTCTGTACTTCTCTTTCTGCTGTGTAGTTGTTCACTGAAAATACTGCTCTTCTGTTGCTGAAGTAATTCTCTGCTAAATTTTATAAATTCTTAGGGCATCTAAGCTGCCTTAGATTCTTGAGTATGCTAGGCCACCAAGCTGCATCAAAGGCACCTTTGACATCAAGACTAGTGTCTACTACGCATTGTTTTGACTTCAAACACTTATCGATGAAAGATTAAGATTTAACTTCCATTGCAGCGTCAACTGCTCCCCTTTGGGGGGTAAATCCAAACTGGTTATTGTGTAACAAATTGTTGCTGTACATATGGTGTAGTATTCTGTCAAACATCAGTTTTTCTAGTAGTTTACCTCCGATATTTAATAGGCTTATTGGTCTGTATTTTGATGCATATTGGCAGTCCTCTTTTCCGGGCTTAATTATTGGAATGACAATAGACTGCTTACAATCTTTTGGAAAGCATCCCTTCTTTAAACACGCGTTGTATACTTGCGTGAAGAATAGAGGGAGATTTTGGAAAGCTCTTGTAATTATGTCGCTAGATAAGCAGTCCTTCCCAGGAGATTTCTTTGGATTGAATTTTTGCATATTAATGATGATTTCTGCAGTTGTGAAAGGTTTATCATCATTAGTATTGATGGGTTCTTCAATTTCTTTCCTAATTTGTTTGTGCAATTCGTTGTCACTATCTTGATTGTCTTCGGGTACAAAGTGCTCTAACATATGCTTGATTGTATTTTCAGTATCTGTGGTAAATGTTCCATCGTCTTTTTGTAATGTAGTCAATCTCAAACCAGTTCGGAGT
>CM060952.1:76868054-77015554 GCA_030765055.1 Mantis religiosa
TTGTCTGATGATGATACGCAATAGAGCAAGCGTACTTTATATGAATAGTGAAACTGTGTGAACCAAAGAGACTCATGTCAGTGTACGGCATCAATGTTTAGTACCCCTACTACGTGCTTAGTAAGCACAATCGTGTTATATTCCATTTAAAAATTTGATTTCAAGATGTCACCAGGAATGCAAGTTTTGAGGAAACCAGAACAAAGAAAAAAATGATAAAGAATGTCTGCACGCGCGCTCCAGTGTGTATGGTTTTTTTTTTTTTTTTTTTTTTGTGTTTGCTAATAGCATATTACAGAACCCAAATATTGGAGGAATACGAAATGTAGGTTTTAATTTCGTTATCTTTCAAGGATGCGAAACGAAGATTTTCAAGAAAATCGTCCAAAAATGACTTCAATAATTTTAATTAAAACACAACATATTTAAGATAGCCTATTGTGAATTTTTTGAGGATAAACTTGAAGTACACTTTACTGGAAGTGAAGTTTGTATAACTATTCCAAACTTAAGAAATTAACGAAAAGTTACTGCACCGCAGCTGTAGAACTCGTTAAAATATACAAATAACACTGGTCGACAAGGTTTTATTCACAAGAGATCTGAATAATGAATCTAGTGGCATTTTCCATCCTGAATTCAGATATGTAGTCAGAATTTTCCCATCAGGCATAGTTTTTTTTGTAAAAGCTACTTTTCAAAATATGATTTTAGCGTTTTCTTTGACCTCTCATAGGAACCGTTACCTCATATGTAGCTATTTTACTCAAGCTCTATTATTGAAATTATTTGCAATGTCATGATGAAGCGCAATAAAACATGACTGTGCAGGTTCATTGTTGTTCATTGTTGTTGTTTAGACATGTTCAGACCTGTTTGGCATTGTGATGTGTCAGTATTGAGCTGACTGTGAGATTGTTGGGTAGTGAAATATTTCCTTCCTTTCTGTTTAGAAGTGTATTATGTATGTTGTGCATGTTGTATTTCGGTGCTTTATTTTTTCATCATGCCAAGAAATTGTGTAAATCATGCAGATAATTTCTGCTATATTTGTGGTGAGCTGACCAAGTCTCAGAGGCGAAGTTTGACCCCACTTGTAAAGAAGTGTTATAAACTTTACTTTGGCTGTCAAGTTGGTAATTTTGATAAGAGCTGGGCCCCAAATACATTCTCTGTTTCGTGTGTTATACTGCTGACTGGGAGAAAAAATGGTACACATCATATGCCATTTGCAATTCCCATGATTTGGAGGGAACCGAAGGATCATTTAACTGACTGTTATTTTTGTTTGACAAATATTAAAGGAATCACATCTAAAACAAAATATACAATTAAGTATCCGAATTTGCAATCTGCAATGAGACCTGTCTTACACAATTAGTTCCCCGTATCAGTATATGCAGATACGACCTTAAGTGATAACTCTGGTTCTGACCTGACTGAAACTCCAAATGATTCAGATGAAAATAAAAAATGATCTTACATATGAAGCCAGTAGCTGTTCATCAGAACCATAATTTCCCAATCAGCAAGACCTTAGTGACTTGATTCGCGATTTAAATCTGTCTAAACAGCAAGCGGAAGTTTTAGCTTCCAGACTCAAAGGGTGGAATCTACTCCAAAAAGATGTAAGAATTAGTAGATACCGTAGCCGCCATAGTGTTTTCAAAGTATACTTCTCTGAAGAAAATGGTATTGTGTTTTGTAATAATATTTGTTCAGTTATGGAAACTCTTGGGCTTCAACACCGGCCAGATGAGTGGCAATTGTTCATAGACTCCTCTAAAGTAAGTTTGAAGGCTGTGCTGCTACATATTGGCAATAAACTTCCATCAATACCGGTAGCGCATGCCGCTGACTTGAAAGAGACATATGAAAATATGAAACTAGTTTTAGAGAAAATACAAGATGGAAAATATGAATTGAATATCTGTGGTGATTTAAAGGTCATTGCTTTATTGCTTGGTTTGCAACTTGGGTTCACCAAATGTTGCTGTTTTTTGTGCGAGTGGGACAGCAGAGATAAGAAGTCTCACCACGTTAGAAAGTCATGACCAAAACGTGAATCTCTTATCCCTGGCCAGAAAAATGTGGCATGTGTCCCTTTAGTGAAGCCTGAAAAAATATTTTTACCTCCATTGCATATTAAGTTAGGAGTTATGACAAATTTCGTCAAAGCTATGGATAAACTTTCTGATGGATTCTTGTACTTGAAATCGAAATTCCCCAAAGTCAGTGATGCTAAATTGAAAGAAGGAGTTTTTATAGGACCACAAATCCGATCATTAATGGCTGATGAATATTTCGAAGGACTGTTAAATCCACTGCAGAAAGCAGCCTGGCAGTCTTTCAAAAGTTTGTGTTGCAATTTTCTTGGAAACCATAAAGCAGAAAACTATCATGACATAGTGGCTGATCTTCTGCATTCTTATAAAGCTATGGGATGCAACATGTCTTTAAAAATTCAGTTCTTGGACTCTCACTTGGACTTCTTCCCTGAAAACCTTGGAGCTGTCAGCGATGAACACGGTAAGCGTATTCATCAGCAAATTTCTACAATAGCGAAGAGGTACCAAGGCAAGTGGAGTTCCAATATGCTGGCTGACTACTGTTGTACTAAAATGAGAGACGTTCCAGATACAAAATATACCCGAAAATCACTATCTACCACTTTCTAGGTAAGTCAGAATCAGTAGTTATAATTTTGAGTTAGATAGCTAGTTACGGATTTTTTTGGAATATTATAAAAAATTCAAATGAATATCACACAAAACTCCTGCCCGATGGGGAAAAACTGTAATTATATTTGAATTCAGCATGAAAAATACTTTCAGAATCTGTTATTTTAATTCTTGTGACAGAAAAAGTTAAATTTTGTCGACCAGTGTAATGTCAAGTACGATAATGTATTGCAAGGTTAACAAATTCCGATATATTATTTGTTGGTGATTACAATTCTCAGATGTTTAATTTTTAACTTCAAAGTTCCTATTCCCTTTTTCATTCAAGGAGAACTAATACTTTAAATGCATCAATCAGTGGTTCGCTTTTTAAATATCTGATTATTCCTTATGCCAGTTTATCCCAGCTATAAGAATAAAAACTGTGCAACTAAAGGCCTTTCTACAGACTTTATCCAAAGAATCAAGAAAAAAAATTTTTATGAGAAGAATTTTGTAGAAGCTTGGGTGGAGAAAGTCAATTTCTCTCTCTCGCTCTCTCTCTCTCTCTCTCTCTCTCTCTCTCTCTTGTAATTTAACGTCCTCCAACGTTAAGTCATATCGGACGTTGACTGAAATGGGTGAAATGGTGCTCAACTGTGTCCAGGATCCATGGAGCTTGGAACTACCCGACATTCGTCTTTAAGGATAAGTGAAAATTCCGGAAAAAATCTTATCCAGGCAACTCATCCTGGGCGAGATTCGAACTCGGGACCTCTTGAACGTCAGGCAGACACGCTACCATCTACGCTATCGGTGCGGGCAGGAGAGAAAGTCATGTGAATGTAACATAATACATTTGCTTTTAATTTGTATTAACATGATAAAAACACATCCCTAATTAACTATTAAAAGTAAATAATTCAACGTAGAAATTTTGGACCCCTCCCCGGAAATTGACAGCAAAGTGTTGTATACATACAGCTGAATCCCTTGATGATGTACCTTCAAGTGCTTTTGATGTATGCTTTTGATCCATTTTCCCCTTAAATCTCTATATATTAGTGACCCATCTGTACTGTAATGAGATTTACACTCGGGAACACATCTGTTATTCCACATTGTGATGTTTTAGGTTAAGTAGCTTATGTGGCATTAGTATATTTACAACAGTAACATGCCCTAGTGCAATACTGAATTCTTTTACTTCTCACCACAGAAACTGTGTCACAAATTATATATTTAGGACTATATCAGACCGAATAGTCGTAATCTATATTGTACATCGAATTTTAAGAGAAATGCATGGAAACCACATGGCATACGAAAATACATTACTGGTATTCTCCTTTCCTAAATTGCACAAATAAACATTTACAAATAATCTTGCTTCACTATGTTTAGACAAACTTATACCAGACTTACTAAAACAAATAATAAATCATAGATATAGAAAAATATATAGCAGACAGTATGTGCAAAACCTCAGTTACCACCAAATAACCAGCACCATTTTTCTCAATCTGTAAAGCCAGTATCAAGTTTGCTGATTCTAGATAGTCCTGTCAAACACAAGATAACTCAAACCTCTTGTAGTCACAGCACTCACTGCATTTCACAGTATGTAACCTCGCTCAGAGAACAATACTTTTCATCACACCAGAAACGCATTTGCCAACTCAACGAACTCGCTTCACAAGATTCACTCAGTTTGTGAGAGCACTCATTTATATGCCACTGAAAGCTTCCACACAGTTCCGGAACTTAAAGATTCAGAAATATTCAGAAGTTTTAGTTATCTGGTGATAGCACTTATGATATAGTGCTGTTAGTTTAAGAATCGACGCCCACGACAGTTGCCGTGCCGCGGCGGTCACCCGCTTCCTCGTCGATACTTGGGAGTTTTAACTTGCAGAACTAAAAAGAACGTAACTTACTGTTAATTACAGAAGTCGGTACTCACTCTAATCACAATAGCTGCTGTAAGTGCTCTCCATTTTGTTCTATACACAAGTCACACCGTCGTAAAATACTCGCATTCACTTTTATCAATTCCAGCGCACAAATCTTACCAATTTCCCTACGAATGTTTTCTTTAGGTTCACATGAGGTACCTATCTGCATTATTTGCATACACTTTACCTTTCAGTGCTCCCCAGAAATAAAAGTCTAATGGTTTCGAATTAGTGGAACGGGCCGGCCATAGTCTGCTGCTTATAATTTTATTGCCAATGATATGGCGGAGCTCTGTCATGGATGCCCCAGCAGTATGCGCGGTCGCATTATCCTGCTGAAAATACGCATTAAATATTTCAAAATATGTCAATTCGTCACACAATGTACCTTAGATGAACTTAAAGAAAACATTCGTAGGGAAATTCGGAAGCTTTGTGCAGTGGAATTGATGAAAGGAATAAAAGTATTTTACAACAGTATAACTTGTGTATAGCACAAAATGGACAGCACTACCAACAGCTATTGTGATTAGGGCGAGTACTAACTGCTGTAATTAATATAGCATAGTAAGTAAGTTACGTTTTTAGTTCCGCGAGTTAAAACTCCCGAGTATCAGCGAGCAAGCAGGTGACCACCGCGGCACGGCAACTGTCGCGGGCGTCGGTTCTTAAACTGATAGCACTGTACGTATGTGACCAAATATGTGCTATATCTATTTACTATACTTATCCAAGTACAAGACAAGGTTTTTGTTTTTCAAGGTATTGATATTGAAAATTAGGGGTTGTCTCGCATTTACAATATGTTTCCTGAACAGCATGGGGAAAAGAGTAAGTTCCAAATTTTGCGGGAGTCAGATGGTGTTGGTAATGGCAAAGCAAGAGTGAAATGCACGGATTACTGCCAACATTGTGACGTATGCGTGAGATTTTGGGTGTTTCATTTTACACCATGCAGTTAATTGTTAACAGACCTAAAGGTATTATAAACATTCCCATTGGAGAGAACATCTTTCCTAGACCAAAACAGAAATACACTTCCTTTGATATAGGTGGTTGTATCTAATGCTGTATTAGTAGTCAATAATCAAGTGGAAAAAAGAGCTTTCTCCTCTTTCTTATCTCTCTCTATTGCTCACCTTGGATTTTTCTTGCAAATTCGAATTAGGTAAAACATTTTACAGTGATATGGTATGTTAAGCTATTTTTGTAAGTAGAAAACCATCATTGTTGCCAACACTCTCCATCATTGCATCTTACTCTGGTAAATCATATATATATATATATATATATATATATATATATATATATATATATATATATAGATCATATGCTAAATTTTAAAATTAAATTCTAAAAATAAGGGGTCATCTTGCATATGAGGTCGTCTTCCATTTGGATATTCTGAACTAACCGCTGCCAATCTCGCAGTAACGTTGTACCATAGTTGCTGCATCACATATTAAACCAAAAACTCTTAAACAATTATTTGACAACATCCAATCATCAAACTAATGTTAAAGGTGTAATTATAGTACATATTACTGAGTTTAATGCAAAACAATTGTAAAAAATGTTCAGAATCACAATAAACAGAACTTTTTTAAAATGTTGAAAAATTACAGCATAAAGGTTCTGTATGCTTTATGGTTATGTAGCTGTTTGTAAAAGTGAACCAGTCTACCACCTCTAGTCCCAACTGCACAATCTGGATATGGTCTGCAATCTCTCTTGGGGTGTCAGCTGCTTTTCTACTTTAAGTTCAACCAGCAATTCAAGGAGTTGATCTTGAGGATCCCAGACTTGTTCTATCAGTTTCAGATATGTACTGTATACTGGCCACACCATGCATTCAATAATGACCACATCCAGGAATGTCCACCTTGGTAGCGTAGATGGTAGCGTGTCTGCCTCACGTTCAAGAGGTCCCGAGTTCGAATCTCGGTTAAGGAAATTTACCTGGATAAGGTTTTCTTCAGGGGGTTTCCCTTATCCTGAAAGACGAATGTTGGGTAGCTCTAAGCTCCATGGACCCCGGACTCAACTGAGCGTCATTTCACACCCATTTCATTCATCATCCGATATGACTTAACATTGGACATAAATTAAAAAAAAAAATTAGCATCCAGGAATTCAGAAATGTTTAGACTAGAATTATCATGCATTACTATTGGGTTACTAAAGGGTGCAACTACATGTTCATTAGCAATCTTCTTAATGTACCAATGAGCTGTTTTTTTTTGTTTTTTTTTTTTTTGTAGTTTATGTCTTCCAACGTTAAGTCATATTGGACTATGAATGGAATGGGTGAAATGGTGCTCAAATGAGCCCGGGGTCCATAGAACTTAGAGTTACCCGACATTCGTCTTTCAGCATAGTGGAAAACCCCGGAAAAAACCTTATCCAGGTAACTCACCCTGACCGAGATTCAAACTCAGGACCTCTTGAACGTGAGGCAGACATGCTACCACCATGCTACCGAGGCGGACAATGAGCTGTTAGTGAACCTTTAGTTCTCTTCTTAGCCTGAAAGTATTAATAGTGTAAGAGAAAAATTCATGTGATACACTCGTATGACTTGTTTTACTCCTGTTCAAACAATTCCCACTGATGCTTATTTCTCTGTCTAATATGTGTTAATCAACATAAACAATGTCTTATTGCTACTTAAAATAAGTACAAAGAAAGTCAATATGGATTGAAACAGACAACTAACATGCAACAGTCAAAAATTTTCTTAATATTGATCCTTATGAAGAAAATTAAAATTTGTAATAACTCTTTGATTTTGCACTATCTATCATTTCTTGTGTTTAAGGTGCAATCCAGTACATTCAAGCCACACAAAAGCATCTTCATCAGTGCCACAATCCTTGAGAGCCCCGCGATAACTTTTAATACACTGCATCCATTTTTCTCCACATTTGTCAATGAAGAAGTGACCAGTGTGTGTAGTGCCTTCTTCATGTTACTTATTGAAATTATCCTCCTGAAGGAAATGAGTTTCAGAGTCCAAACCACTGGGACACCTCTTTTGTGTTTCTGTCTTTATTTTCTTTCTTAAGAATAATGTTTTTCTATTGCCTTCTTTGACTGTACTGCACCTTTCTTTTACTTGGACTGGCTCATGTAAAGAGATGATGTTAACAGCTAACTGGAACTTGAAGATGAAGCTCTTCTATTACCGTTAATCTTTAGGTAACTTTCTGATTGGGAAAGTTGGCTAGATATCCTTGGACTCACGGCCTTGCATCATCTTAATTGGAGTCTCGAGAAAACAGCTCGGTTTATATTGTAGGAGGAGGTAAGCATATCAAGAAATATTTATCAGGAAAGCACAATTTATTTTGTTATAGTGTCAATTTGTGTGAAAACATTTAAACTTAAAAATCAAACTAAGTGGGGATTTCCTGTAATATTTTCTGACCAACAGAAAAAATATATTTTTATAAAGAAATACATTAAATGAATAATGATTTAGAATTTGTTGTAATGTTGCTGCATGCTTGAATCTGTCATTTGGTATGGTTAATGAGCAATATTTTGGTACCATTGTACAGCTGAAAAAATGCGTGATAAAAAGGTGCAAAGGAAATGTTTTACATTGCAGTAAAAGAAGACAGTAAACAATAATGAAATATAATACAAGTGAATAGTAACCATAAATGTTAAACAAATGTAATATAGATGAATAACAAAACACATAAACTGGAAGTGACAAGAAGATGTAATAAACACACTAAATAATGATTGAAAAGCAGTAAAAAAATTTAATGCAAGTGTTCAATGTTCAATTTTCCATTAGAATAGCATCTATTATTCACAATATCAAACTCTAAAATGATGCATTACTCATGTTTACTGTAATGGCAAGTAAATCGCATGGTAATAATGAATCATGCAAGGACCCATACCTGGAACTATTGTGCCACAATAGTAATCAGAAATAGTGTAACAACTTTTGAGATTCAGAAACCCAAAACATGTTCACTCATCCAGTTTGAGCTGCCTTTTTTCCCACAATGTTGCCTGCCTGAAGTTGTAGGGTACCCATAATGACAGTTGTAAGTATGCAGAAATAATCACCTAACTTAGTGGGAGAATTGAAACATGAGTAACCACAAGTAAATCATTTTAAAGTTAGTAGGTGTGTGAGTTCATGGCTATAAGGGAAGCAATTTGATGGCAGCTCCCAAGAACTGAACAATGTTACACTAAACTGAAGTAGTACCAACCTTAGAATGGGATTTAGCACTACCAAACCAGTTGGTAACAGTTCTTTTGCAAGTCTGGTTTTGAAACAACACTTTCCTGAGCAGAATATTATATTGTATTGTGTTCACTAATATCAACTTTTGTTGCAAAATAGACAATTAGAATGTGTGAAACACTTATTTAACCAATAAAATTGGAACACAGCAGCCTCTACACCAGGCTGGTCCAACATTACAGCACTGTGACTCTCCAATTCAGAGCTCTCCCTTCCTGATATATATTTATTCCCTTGAACTGCAATTACTACTCTCCCTGCGATCAATTACGGTATGTGGTAATACCTACAGTTGTGAGTAATTATTTTCTTAAATGAATTTCAATAATGTAAATGAGATCTTGTTTGTCAGACTTTTTGCTTGAAGCTTTTTAAGAATTCATTCATTAAACACTATCATCCCAAACATAAGGCAATTAGTTGCATCCAAGCACTGTCAAAAGTCACATCAGTGAGTCTTAATTCTTAATACAAGACAGTATAAATAAATCTTTGTCTAAATAATTGTGCCGTAAAATTTGTTTTGTTTTTAGAGTTTCAAACCTGTCTGCAAGATAGGCAAAATCTGTTTCTATTTATCAAAGCTATGCATATATGTAACACCGAAACATTCAACAATAAGCATCTACCTGCTCATCTGCACCTCTAAAACATGCCAACCCTCTTTCTCACACAACATAACAGTGTGGCAGGTTTTGGCCATGATGGCTGTGACTGCTTCTGCAGCAATTGTATAAGACTGGCCTGCTCTTCACAATCATTTAAACTAAACCATTTATGTAGCTTCAAGTTAAGGCTGGCTGATAAACTAACATCTACAATTAACACCAACTACAACCATATCTTTATCCGGGTATCTTCAAGGAACAGTTGCTGGTATTGATGTCAATGAACAAACAGAGTATCACCAAAAGTAAGTGGACAGCACTGATGGAGTAAATATGTCTATTTTCTTTTGTTATACTCCTATAGTTTGCATTCTGTGTACAAATTTTATTGTTGAAGTACTGGACATACGATCTGGGTAATGTGTACCTGGCAATAACAGAAGTTTAACACAAAAATATCATAGGTTAGAGCACAGGCATAAAATATAAATATTTTGCGTTTTCAGATTGTATTCAGGTAACAAGAGAGAGAATTATTCGGATTTGTTTGGCCTTAATGTTGTCTTCATTTACTGTTGGAACAAGATCTAAGATACCTTTATCTTCAATCTGACCATGCAATTCTTAATGTCTGCTTTTCCTTCCCTCACAAGTACAAATTAGATTTTGGCTGATATACTTAAAATGAATGTTGTACCAGTATTTCTCTCAGGAGCTAAAGAGCAAGGGTTTCTTTCACCATTTGTATGCATCAAACAAGATGGCTTAGGTAGTAGCATCTGTTGGTAACATTTGGGAGGCCAAAAGTTCCTACAACAGTCATGTTTTCCTTCAGTTGCCTGCTAATTATTGAACGGAATGTTCAATACTCTGCTACAACAGGTATTGTACAAGCTTATATGACCTCTGTTCAAAAAATTCCAGAACTTTGTCCACAAAATTTTTCTACTCTTGCCTTTTACTCACTGTATATGGTCTCCTTCAAAATACTTTCCTCCTCAATTGATACATCGCTCCCAATGCTGTTTGCAATTCTGGAAGCAGTCTTGGTACATTTCTTATAGAAATTTCTCTTCTCTTATGCAGATTTCCTTGTTTATCTTGTTTATCATTGCAAATCTTCATCCTTTCAATGGAGTTTTCAACTTTGGAAATAAAAAAACGTCTATAGGCGCCAGGTCTAGAGAGTATGGAACATAAGGTAGCACAGTGATTTTGTTTTTTTGCAATGTCATGCACCAATAGGGATGAATGTCCAGGTGTGTTATCGTGATGCAAGAGCCATGAATTTTCTTGCCACATTTCAGGCATTTTTTTCCCCACATTCTTTTGCAGGCATCACAGCCCATCCAGATAGTACCATCAATTAACAATTTGTCATGGCATGAATTCATGATAAACTAATCCTTCACAGCCAGAGAAAACTATCAGGATGATTTTGACATTTGATTGACCTGACAAGCTTTTCTTGGACTTGGAAAATCTTTCCTGGCCCATTGTGAAGATTCAACCTTAGTCTCAAAATCAAACCTTTAGACACACATCCCATCACCAGTTATGACTCTCTTGAGGAACATCTTGTTCTCATTTATTTGATCCAAAAGCTCTTCACTTGTAAGGTGATGATCTTTCTGATTTTGACTCAGGAGCCGTAGGGCGAACTTGGCAGCAACATAATGCATTCTAAGATGCTGTCAGGATATCATGACATGATTCAACTGAAATATTACATTCTTCTGCAATTTCTCAGTCTTTGGTTGTAAGCACAATTTTGTTGATGTTCCTGACATGAGCATCGTCAGTAGATGAAAAAGGGCATCCTGAACGAGGGCTGTTTTTAAACCATGTGAATATTTGTAACATCAAGTAGGTTTAAGCACTCATCACCTTAGATATGCTGCATAATTTGTTGTGACTCTGAAAAGATTTTCTTGAGTTTCATGCAAAATTTAATGCAGATGCATTTCTCCTCTAATTCTGCCATCTCAAAATTTGCAAACTGTGACACAACATTCTACTCAATACAGCATTGAACAATAACTGACAGACATACAATAGTGAAACTTTAGGCAGTTACACATTAAACGGAGGAATTACAGGGATCCCAACCACATTTTGCCCAATACTCCCTTAGCTCAGAATTATAAATGTTCTGGAATTTTTTGACCTGACCTTGTATAACTGAATCCTATCATGAAGGGAATCACTGGATATATGAGTCAGTTTGGTGAAGTGAGTCTTGCAGAGCCAGTAAGTGAGTGTGTCAGTGAGTGCAAATAGAAGCACTGATCTCTGTGAAAACTGTGGTAAAGATCAGTGTGTTATTACTGCGAGTAATTTGAAATGTATTGGACTCTATAGAGAGTAAACCATGAAGAAGCTATGTCAAACATCTTTCTACACCGCTACATTACAGAAGAAAGTAATGCGACATTATAATTCACTTTAATGAAGTACCAGAATGCACTAGGGAAACACTCTGTAAAAGCTGAACTAGATAATGAAAACCGAGTGAAGTGATGGGAAAACCAGATAAAGTCACCTATAAGCTCCATCATAACAATAATAAAAATGAAAAGTGATAGTTGGTACAGGAAGATGACAATGCAGTGAAAACTTTCTGTCCAGCATTACACCAATTACATGCATTGAGAACAGCTAGCAGTTCCACGATGCCAAAGTCCAAATTTCACAAATACTCAATAGTCCCCCAAAAATCTGATGCATCATGTTCATATAGCTTTCTGTACTCATTAATTTACAAATTATTCTTAAAAAAGCTTATTCTTCTTCATACTTTTTGTTAATGGATATAAAGCGATAGTCAGATTTTAAAGGAATATATTGCTATGTGTTAGCTTTGAAATTTCATTCCTTTGTATGTCCATGAAACAAAAAAAATATGAATAGCAACTTACCACTTGAAAAAAGTACAACTATATGAAAATTCAAACCAATAACAAAGATATGTTGGAAATAATGTAACAAACAAATGTCATAAATTGTATGCTTTAACGAGATCTACATTTTGCAGTGAGTAAGATTTGTGTATCTCTTATGGCTTACCAGTATTATAAGTAACTTGAGACCAGTCACAGGGAACTTAAAATACACAGATTTAACTGTATTGGAACACCACAGTGAAGCGAAAAAGTATTAATTTTTAGATGAGTCGTATTTATTACACATCTGCTTCACTTTCGTACCTATTTTGAGGACATGTTTCGCAAATCATCGTTTGCATCTACGGCTCTTATGCGACTAAAGCTTGATCCAGTGGTGTGGGTAATTCTGGGGTTGCTGCTGCCATCTGTTGATTTAGTGATGAACTTAAATGTAGGATTCTCTTCTGGCGGGATTTCAAAGTTCATTAGTTGGTTTTTACGTTTTTCTATGTATATCCTCTCCCATATGACGAGTTCACTATGTTTTTGTACGTATTTTAGTAATTCTGTGCTATCTTCAATTTCATGATTTTCAGACCAGAAATGAGCTGCTATTGCGGACTTATCAATATTTTTGTATCTTAAGTGCCTGAAGTGTTCTTTCTTTCTAGTGCCTATGTTTCTTTTTGTCCTCCCTATGTAAATTTTTTCACAGTCTTTACACTTGTAAATGCCTGACTTTTCCTCTGGTTTAATCTTATCAGTATTATTACTGTGAAGTAGGTTTTTAATGTTGTAATTGTTTTTTGGTGCCAATGTTATATTGTATTTCTTGAATATTTTTTGGAACTTTTTTGTGCCCCAGGGGTGGTAAGTAAATTTAGCAAATCTAATTTCTTGTTTTATTGGTGTGAGAGCTGTGATCTGTTTTAATCTTTTTTGAAGTTTGAATGATTTTAGTTTTTTATCTACAAGATTTTTTCCATATCCATTTTTAATTGCAGTTTTTAAGATTTGATGGTACTCGTTTTGATATTCTTGCTGGTTGAGAGGTAGATTTACTAATCTGTGTGTGAGACTGTTGATGGTTGCATGTTTGTGTGGAATTGGGTTGAAACTATTTGCTTTGATGTAATTATCTGTGTGTGTTGCTTTTCTATGGTTACCAAATTCTAGTTTTTCATTGCTTTTTTTGATTTTAAGGTCTAAAAAAGGTAGAGTACAGTCCTCTTCAGTTTCCACTGTGAATTGTATGCTGGGTTCTTGCAGGTTGAGTAGTTTCAAAGCATCATCTATTTGTTTGTAAGGCACTATTGCAAAGATGTCGTCTACGTATCTGTACCATGTTTTAAACATATGAGGGAAGGCTTTAGTTATATGTGTTTCGAAAAAGCTCATGTATAGATTGGCCAAAAATGGTGATAGCGGGCTTCCCATAGCTAGTCCTGAAATTTGTTTATAATATTTTCCATCGAAGACAAAATAATTTTGATGTATACATATTTCAGTCATTGCCAAATATTCTTCTATTGCATTGGCATCTAGGTTTATAAAATTTAGCCATTTTTTCAGTTGAATCAAAAGTTTGTCTAATGGAATGCTAGGGAAGAGGGAGCGGACATCAAAGGATACTAAAGTGTCATGAGGTTTTAGTTTAAGATTTTGAATTTTTTCTACCAGGTCTAAAGAGTTTTTTATGCTCAGAGTATGGAATTGTGGAAAGGACTGAAATTTTTTGGACAGCCATTTTGCCAGAAGGTAAGTAGGAGTGTTTATATTATTGACAATGGGTCTCATGGGTATGTTGGGTTTGTGTATTTTAGGCAAACCATATAGTCTTGCAAGGGTAGGGTTGTCCGGTTTGATAGTTTTTTGTTCTGTAGTTGTTAAAATTTTACTATTAATGATGGTTTTTTGTACATCTTTTATGCATTGGTTGAGTGGATTAGAATCTCTTTCCTGGAATTCTTTTTGTTGTAGTAACTCTAACATTTTTTCCTTGTATGTAGCTGTATCTAAGATTACTATTTTGTTCCCTTCATCAGCCCTTGAGAAGATTAAATCCTTTTTCCTTAAAGATTTAATTATTTGAATTTGTTTCAAATGTTTTCTTGGCTTTTTATTTATTAAGTTTTCCAATATAGGAGCTGATTTTTTCCTAATTATATTTTTGTCCATGGTTTCCAAGCTTTCTACTGCTAATTCTATATCTGCAATGAATTCATCCGGGTTGCTGGAGTATGTTATACATGTTTTTAGGCCTTGGTTAAGCACATCTATTTCTTCAGTGTTAAAATTTTGCTTTGAGAGATTAACTACATTGTCTAGGGATGTGGTCTTTGCTGAAATTTTGTTATGTTTTGGTTGCCAATGATTATGATTATGTTTTAGTTTCTTCTTTTGACGATAAACTTTCTCTTTGACTTTATAATTTATATGTTCAAATGATTTGGTTTCTAAATGGTCCCATGCTATGTTTCCTAGTAATATTATCAGTTTCAAATGTAGGTTGTACAATGAGAGATCTATATTAGTAAGAACCCAGCATACAATTCACAGTGGAAACTGAAGAGGACTGTACTCTACCTTTTTTAGACCTTAAAATAAAAAAAAAAGCAATGAAAAACTAGAATTTGGTATCCATAGAAAAGCAACACACACAGATAATTACATCAAAGCAAATAGTTTCAACCCAATTCCACACAAACATGCAACCATCAACAGTCTCACACACAGATTAGTAAATCTACCTCTCAACCAGCAAGAATATCAAAACGAATACCATCAAATCTTAAAAACTGCAATTAAAAATGGATATGGAAAAAATCTTGTAGATAAAAAACTAAAATCATTCAAACTTCAAAAAAGATTAAAACAGATCACAGCTCTCACACCAATAAAACAAGAAATTAGATTTGCTAAATTTACTTACCACCCCTGGGGCACAAAAAAGTTCCAAAAAATATTCAAGAAATACAATATAACATTGGCACCAAAAAACAATTACAACATTAAAAACCTACTTCACAGTAATAATACTGATAAGATTAAACCAGAGGAAAAGTCAGGCATTTACAAGTGTAAAGACTGTGAAAAAATTTACATAGGGAGGACAAAAAGAAACATAGGCACTAGAAAGAAAGAACACTTCAGGCACTTAAGATACAAAAATATTGATAAGTCCGCAATAGCAGCTCATTTCTGGTCTGAAAATCATGAAATTGAAGATAGCACAGAATTACTAAAATACGTACAAAATCATAGTGAACTCGTCATATGGGAGAGGATATACATGGAAAAACATAAAAACCAACTAATGAACTTTGAAATCCCGCCAGAAGAGAATCCCACATTTAAGTTCATCACTAAATCAACAGATGGCAGCAGCAACCCCAGAATTACCCACACCACTGGATCAAGCTTTAGTCGCATAAGAGCCGTAGATGCAAACGATGATTTGCGAAACATGTCCTCAAAATAGGTACGAAAGTGAAGCCGATGTGTAATAAATACGACTCATCTAAAAATTAATAATTAAAATATACATTTTATTTGTCATATAAATGCAGCACATGAGATCTTGTTATTAAAAAATGTATGTATGAGTCATCAATAAAAGAATGGTTAGATTTATTTAATGATCAATATTTCATTTCTTTGTAATGAAATATAAATTTCAGTTTTAACATACAAAAGTTTCTGCTGGAATAAAAGTCTTTCAGGAACTATTGTTTCTCACAGTTAAAGGTTTCTTTGCCATTTATCATTCCTATGCTGAACGAGCATAAAAGGCAATATCAATTGATTTGTCTGGAATGCGGTTCATTCTGTAAATCATTCCAACAGAGTGGCTAATACTCTTGATGTGAAAATTCTGCAGCACCTGCAAGAAAAGACAAGAATAATGAGATCCTAATGTTATTCAGTTCTTTTAGGCCTGGTTTATAAAGCAGGTTTAAATTCCTGTTTATGTTTAAATGTTAACTGATCGTACTAATGCACACAAACTGTGTGTAGGAAAAATTTGAAGTGTAGAATAAAAACTGAAAAATTCAATTCCATAGCCAGGATTTGAATCATGAATCCTTTACTCTATGCACAGCTCCTCTTCCACTAAACTATCGGGTTGTCTCATAAATTCGTTCGCTTCTTGTTACGTGTTTACGACTAAGAACTCCTGAGAACACTGCATGCACCCATTACTTTTACGTCAAAGAAGTTGCCTAACAATATGGGGTTTGTTTACAAATACAATAACTGAAAAGAATGCTATGAACACAAACCACAGCGACCTCACGGCCAAAGGTAAATAGGTCAACTTATGTAAGAATTGGTAACCAAACTTCAGTACCAGTTTGTGGATGCAACAGTGTGGAGTTGTAACTTGTGAATGTTAATATGGAAGGCAAGAAGGAACATTTTCGACAATTAATGCTGTTTTATTACCGTAACGGTAAAACAGCCTCACAAACTCAACGGAAAGTTTGTGCTGTTTACGGAGAAGATGCAGTGACGAATCGGGCATGTCAAAAATGGCTTACTCGATTTCGAGCTGGGAACTTCTCTGTGAAAGACAAACCTCGTTCTGGACAACCTGTGGTTACGGATGAGGAAAGGATAAAGGACATGATTACGAACAACCCCAGATTAACAACTTGGGAGGTAGGTCAGGAGCTAAACTTATCTCATGCAACTGTAGCCAGGCACCTAAAGAAACTTGGTTACGTAAATCTTCGGGATGTATGGGTTCCGCACGAACTGAGTGAACAAAATTTAGTTCAGTGCGTTTCCATCTGTGACGCATTGATAAGACGCAATAAAACTGCCCCTTTTCTGAAACAGCTGGTTACAGGAGACAAAAAGTGGATTGTGTACAACAACATCCGAAAGAGAAAGTCATGGCGTAAGAAAGGGGAACCACCACTCTTAATTCCTAAACCAGGGCTTCATCCTGAGAAGATTATGCTATGCATTTGGTGGGACTGGAAAGGAATTATTTATTACGAATTTCTTCCTCCTGGGGAGACCATCAATTCAGAGAAATACTGTTCTCAGTTGGATCGTCTGAAGGTTGCCCTAGAAGAGAAAAGGCCAGAGTTAGCATCTAATGGTGGAGTCGTCTTTCATCAAGACAATGCCAAACCACACACTTCTATGGTAACTGGTCAGAAATTATGGGATTTCGACTGGGACATGTTACCTCACCCGCCTTATTCTCCAGACATTGCCCCATCCGACTATCATTTATTCCGATCCCTGCAAAACTTCCTTAATGGCAAATGCCTTACTTCCTTGGAGGATTGCAGACTCGCCGTAGAAGAGTTCGTCAACCAGAAAACTGCAAGATTTTGTAAAAATGGTATTGATAAGCTTCCTGAGAAATGGAGATATGTTACTGATAATAATGGTGCATACTGCACAACATAAAGTTTGTTTTTAAAATTTCATTGCCTTGTTTACTTTCGATGACCTTGCATATGTAAGCAGGTTACCCCTACATAATTGGGCAACTTTGTTGCCGTAGTTGTGATACGGGCATACAGTGCAGGCATTCTTTGTCGTAAACACGTAACAAGAATCGAACAAATTTATGAGACAAACCAATGCAATGGCAATATGCCAACATGACATTAAATTCTCCAACTTATTCACATTTTCCCTATAGACCATGAGGAAATTTCAAATTCAAAAGGAATTTGTTTTGCCTTTAAAAGACCATTATAGAGAATTCCACATTGGAGTTTTTTAAAATTCAAATGAAGCTATGCTGGGAAATAAGAGTAAACCTTTTATATTTTGGTATTTTTCGACTTTATAACTATTGGCTATGAAAATGTTTAATAAAAGATAAACTTTTTATAAAATTTAAACAGCTGTGTGAGTATCCAAAGTCATCATTCATGAAGTTTTGTTGATAACTGGAAGTTCAAATAGTCAAACATTTTTGCTCGTGGAGCATTTTAAGTAATAAACAATTTGACAAAAAGTTTTGAGAATGTACATTAAAGTTTAGCAGCATTTCAAAGGCTGCAGAGAGTGATAAATATTGTCAATACTTGATAAAAATATGGAATATGAATACAGTAAAAAGCAAACATTTCAATTTTCGGACTGATTCCATAATTTTATCATATTTCAAAGATATTTTGTCTACACCTTTTTCCAGTTCTGGTTCCTGTTTATGTTGTAAAAGTGATTCTACCTCTGCAAGTAGGAGCACCATTTCTTGTTCTGCAAGTCGTCGACCTGGACACATTCTGGGTCCATGTCCAAATGGTAGAGAAGCAAATGGATGTTTGGAAACCTTTGGAATGCTCCTTACCCAACGTTCCGGCTCATACTGCAGAGGGTTTGGGAAGTATTGACCACTAGTTGAGGTCACTGAACTGAATGCAGACACAAGAGTCTGAAGGAAAAAAAAAATAGCAGTAGCAATTTCATTATAATTAATAATAATTAAATAATAATAATAATAATAATAATAATAATAATAATAATAATAATAATAATAATAATAATAATAATAATAATAATAATAATAATAATAATAATAATAATAATAATAATAATAATAATAATAATAATAATAATAATAATAATAATAATAATAATAATAATAATAATAATAATAATAATAATAATAATAATAATAATAATAATAATAATAATAATAATAATAATAATAATAATAATAATAATAATAATAATAATAATAATAATAATAATAATAATAATAATAATAGTAATCATAACAATAATAGTAATCATAATAGTAATCATAATCATAGTAATCATAATGATAATAATAATGATGATAATAATGATGATAATGATGATGATGATGATGATGATGATGAAAATACTGTCGCCAGGCATTGTTTTACTAATGGTGCCCGCACGTAGGCGAACGCCGAGAGAGAGAGAGAGGGGGAGGGAGAGAGAGAGGGGGGGGAGAGAGAAGCGGGGAAAGAAAGAGACAGAAAGTGCCCCAGCCATTCCCACGCGCGTGCTAGCGCTAAACGCTTGCCGAGAAAGAGACAAAAAGATATCTCTCTTTCTCTCGCTGCGTCGTGAAACTTCGGCAGCTTTCGAGTGAGTTCTAGAACATGAGTGGAGGTATAAAAGGAGCCGCGGCTAGCCAGTTGGGCCAGTCAAGAACTGATAATCGGGTGCGTGCAGCTGTGTAATGATTTGAAAGTGAATTCTTTTGTTTGTGGACGAGTGGCAGACGACCTTGCGTTTGTGTATGTTACATAATTGTGCTACTGGCAGGGCTGTACAAAGTGTGTTTTTACTTGAAATAAAGAGCAGTTTGAATTTCTGCAAACTAGTCTTTTAATTTTACAAACCCACAAAGACACATTTGGTGTCAGGAGTGGGATATGACGATGGAAGCTGCATTGGCAAAGATTTTAGAAGAGCAAAACAAATGAAGACAGAGAATGGCATCCTCGCTGCGACGTTAACCATGGAAATGAGAGCAGCTAACGATAGCCTGGCAACCGAAATGAAAGCGGCGAACGAGACTCTCGCGGCAAAATTTGAACAGAAGTTGGCCGGCGTGAGGGATGACGTCGCGGAGCTGGACAAGCGGACGGGTCAAGTGGACGAGCACCTTAACAATTTAGAGAGAAAAGCCGACAGTAACACCAAGTCCCTGGACGATATGGTGGAAGACATCGAAGACCTGGCGAACCGCGTTAACAGCCTAGAGGTAAAGGCCGACAGCAACACCAAGTCCCTGAACGCCATGATGGAGAACATCTTCGGCAGAAGATTAAAGGACCTGAATGCCAGCGTGCCGGGACGCGACATATCTGTGCGCGTCAAACCACCAAACGTTAGAGGTCTTCCGCCGTCAATTCGACACAGTGGCCAAGCACAACAAGTGGTCACCAGAAGAGGCTGCACAGCTAATAGCCACCCTCCAGGTACGAGCCGCAGAGGCCCTGAACACGGTCAAGGCAGTGGCGGCGCCCAAGGACATCTGGTAGGCCCTGGAAAACCGCTTCGGAAATCACCGCTTGGCTGCAGCCTATCGCAGCCAACTGAAGTCTAAGACGCAGCAGCCAGGGGAGACGCTACAGCAGCTCGCCCTGGCAATCGAAGAGCTAGCCAGCAAAGCCTTGGCCGACCTCCCACATGAATTCGTATCCCGAGAAGCCGCCTACTCCGTCGACGGGATACGAGACGCCGAGATACGCCAGCACCTAATGCTCGGCGACTACAAAACCATCCACGAGGCGCTGAGGCCGCGTTAAGGATGGAGGCAGCCAAGGTGACGGCTACCCCGACTCCCAAGACAAGGAGAATCCGCTACACTGGAGACCGAAGACAAGCCAAGGGACACCGGCGAAGACCAAGTGGAGTGTGTTGGGGGTGTGACCAGCCGGGACACCTGGAGAGAGACTGCCCATACCAGGAAGAACAGCCGGAGAAACGGGTAAGCGCCGGCGTGGCGAGGAGCACGTCGGCGCCGACACCACCATCCCGTCGGGTGACACTACGCGCCTTCAGCCGACGTATGGATAACAACCTCATCGCCGACGATTGGGTGAAAGGGAGGCCGTGCCGCGTGCTTGTGGACCCCGGAACAGCCGTGGCCATCATCAGACCTGACGTGGCCAGGGGTTCACCGTAGAGAAAATCGAGCCGGCCATACCACCTAGTGACGGGCGACCCTTGCCCATGTAGAGGGAGGCCCTGCTGGTGTTGACCATGGGGCGAGTGCCGTGCGTCTGTGGGTGTTCGTCGCGAAGGTGGCTGAGGAGGTGATGCTGGGACTGGATGCCTTCAGGAGCCACGAGGCGACGGTCGACATTGGCAAGAAGGTCCTGCGGTTCAATGGAGAAGAGGTGATACTCCGGCAACCCGAAGAACCCCCTTGGCCTCTGCAGAATCATACTGAGTGAAGCCGTGGTTCCCACCAGAAGCGAGGGGGTGGTGACGGCGGGACTGAAAGGCGAGTGGACGAAAAACATGATGCTGGGCTGGAAGACGCCTGTGCACGGACTTTGTGTAGCCAGGTCATTATTGCCGTGCCGAGAGGTGCCGGAGAGGCTGCTCAACCCGACGGACACCGATAACGACATCCAGGTCGGGGCGGAGTTCGGGACTTGCGAGCTCGTGGTCAGCGTAACGCCAATCGACAACACTCAGGAGCCGGTGCCGACGAAACACTTGGGGCCCCGGCTGAAATGCTTACTGGAGAGGGCGGCCGACCACCTGATCGCAGAACAACTGGAGAAGGTTCGACAACTGTTGGGACGATACCAGCAGGTCTTCAACCGAGGTAACAGCGACTACGGCCGCACTGACCGTATGTTTCACCGCATCGATACCGGGGACGCCAGATCTATTCGGCAACCACCCAGGCGCCTTCCGCTGGCAAAACAAGCGGCAGTACGGGACATGCTGAAGGACATGAGATCCATGGAAGTTGTTGAAGAGTCTAACAGCCCTTGGTGTTCCCCTGTAGTCTTGGAGAAGAAGAACGGCGAGCTACATTTCTCCGTGGACTAAAGGAAATTGAACGCTTCCCCTTACCCCGGATTGACGACACCCTGGGCACGCTTGCTGGTGCGCAGTGGTTCTCGACCCTACACCTGAAGTCGGGTTACTGGCAGGTGGATCTAGACGCGAGAGACAAGCAGAAGACCGCATTCTCGACAGACCAAGGCCTTTGGCAATTCACAGTTATGCCATTTAATCTCTGCAACGCACCAACTACCTTCCAATGCCTCATGGAGTCAGTACTGAGAGGATTGGCTTATGACGCCTGCCTGCTATAACTGGATGACATCATCGTCGGCAAGGTATTCGAAGACCATCTCAATAACTTGAGCAAGATGCTACAGAGACTGCCGGCGATCAACCTGAAGCTGAACGCGAAAAAGTGCCAGTCAACTACTTGGGCCACATAGTCTCAACAACCGGAGTGGCCACAGACCCGGAGAAGTCACAGATCATGAGACTGACCTCGCCCAAACACAAGCGAGAATTGCGCAGTTTCCTGGGGCTGTGCAGTCATTACCGCTGGTTTATAAAGGGCTTGTCCAACGCCGCGAAACCCCCCACCCGCCCGACAGAAGAACACCGGCCTTATGTGTGGACGGAGGACGCCGAACGCGCTTTCCTGCAACTGAAGCAGACACTTTGCAGTGCTCCTACTTTGGGATTCCCACAACCAGGTGGCGCATTCACTGTGGACATCGACGCCAGCGACCACTGCATTGAAGGTGTCCTATCCCAAGTCCAGGACGGCCACGAGCGGGTGATAGCCTATTAAAACAAGACGTTGTCCAAAGCAGAGAAGAACTACTGCGTCACGCGGCGAGAGCTGCTGGTGGTAGTGAAGACCTTGGAGCACTTCCACAAGTACCTGTACGGTCAGCCATTTCGTCTGAGGACTGACCACTCCGCCTTAACCTGGCTATTTAGCTTTAGATACCTGGAAAGCCAGACAGCCCGTAGAGTCCAGAGGCTGTGGGAGTACGACTTCACCTCCGAACATCGTAGAGGGAAGAGCCACGCCAACGCGGACGCCATGTCCTGAAGACCCTGCCCGGAATAGAGCGGCCAATGTACAAGAGTGGAAGAGAAGGGGTGTGCCGCAGCTGTCAGAGTGGTCACGGCAGTGCCTGCGGACGTTTGGAATAGCGCAGGCCTTAGGAGAGAGCAGCTGGCGGACGCCGACTTGGGGCCACTCTTGAGAGAAGTGGAGGCAGGGACAAGACCGATCTGGCAGGACATCGCACCCAGAAGCTCTGCGTATAAGTCGTACTGGGCCCAATAGGGCTCGCTGAAGATCTAAGAGGGCGTGTTGTTCCGGGTATGGGAATCACCCGAAGGGAAGAGGCAGAGGGAGCAGTTGGTACTTCCCTTGGAGGAAGTGCACGCCGGTACTTCAGGAGGACACCTGGGAGCAAACTGAACGATCGACAAAATCCTACAGCGCTACTACTGGCCATGGCTCCGAGCAGCCGCTGAGAGATGGTGCCGGCAATGTCACGTGTGCGCGGCGAGTCGCGACCCCCAGACTGGGGCGCCGGGGTTGCATGCAGCAGTACGTCAGAGCACCTTTCGAACGCATCGCTCTCGACATAGTTGGACCATTCCCAGTGTCCGACTGAGCCAACAAGTACTTGATGGTGGCCGTAGACTACTTCAACAAGTGGCCGGAGGTGTATGCCATCCTGAACCAGGAGGCGAAGACGATTGCCCACTGCCTCATGGAGCAACTGTCCTGCCGTTTTGGAGTGCCAGCTTCACAGCGACCAGGGCACCAATTTTGAGTCTAGCCTGATGAAGGAAGCACTGGAAAGACTTGGGGTGAACAAGATCCGCACGATACCTCTACACCTACAGTCAGACGGCATGACCGGGAGGTACATCAAAACCTTAGAAGAACATCTGAGGAAGGTCGTGGCTAGCCATCAGCGAGACTGGGACGTCAAGGTGCCACTATTCTTGCTGGCCTACCGCTCGGCAACACACACCACTGGGATGACGCCAGCCAGATAATGTTTGGCCGAGAGTAACGCCTCCCTTGTGACCTGGCTTTTGGGAGCCCCCCGGAAGCAAAACAGCCAGCAACCAAGTATATGGAGAACCTGGTGGACCATCTCCATGACATGCATGAGATGGCTCGTCAGAACATCCAGATGGCGAGCGACCGCATGAAGACCCGGTACGACAGGCAAGCCAGCAGCCAAGGATTCCAGCAAGGAGACATGGTCTGATTATACCGCGCTACCAGGACCAAGGGACGCTGCCCAAAAATTCAACAACCGTGGCAAGGACCGTACCGGGTGGTAAAGAGAATTAACGACGTGGTCTACCGCATCCAGAAGGTGCCCCGAGGAAAGATGTTGGTGGTACACCTGGATCGTCTGGCCCGCTACGATGGTTCTGTTCGGGACGACCAGCCTTGAGGGAGCAATGTCGCCAGGTATTGTTTTGTTAATGGCTGTCCACGCGTAGGCGAACGCCGAGAGAGAGAAGCGGGGAAAGAAAGCGCCCCAGCCACGCCCACGAGCGTGCTAGCGCTAAACGCTTGCCGAGAGAGAGACAGAGAGATGTCTGGATGGTTCCCTCTTTCTCTCGCTGCGCCGTGAAACTTCGGCAGCTTTCGAGCGATCCAGTGAGATTCTAGAACAACGTGTAGAGGCATAAAAGGAGCCGCGGCTAGCCAGCCGGGCCAGTCGAGAACTGATAATCGGGTGTGTGCAGCTGTGTAATGATTTGAAAGTGAATTCTTTTGTTTGTGGACGAGTGACAGACGACCTTGCGTTTGTGTACTTTACGTAATTGTGCTACTGGCATGGCTATACAACGTGTGTTTTTACTTGAAATAAAGACAAGTTTGAATTTCTGCAAACTAGACTTTCAATTTTACGAACCCATAAAGTCACAGTACTATGCACATAAAATCAAAGAGAAATGGACGAGAAAGGTAAAGAAGTTAAGAGGTTGGGAAATGGAAGACACAATGGAATATTAGATCAAGGTCACATATGGGCTAGAACAGAGATAAACGGCCAAGGAACCAATACCACTATTAACCCGTCACTATAAGCAGCTTACGTCCTGCGCCGTGGCGTAACGGGCTAGGGCAGCATGTCTTGGTCCCTGGCCACGGAAAGCGGCCCGGGTTCGATCCCACCCATGTGGTGGAGATTTTAGGTCCCGGGTATAGGACTGGTGCCCACTCAGCATCGTGAGGAAAGTGAAGAGCTTACGCTAGGTAAGCGGCCATGAAAACCAACATTCCAGCTGGGGGATGCCGAGATGCTGACCACATCTCCTCCCCGTATCGGTTGAATGATCGCCCACCTCTGCCTTGCATAAGTGGGCGTGAGGCCGGCAGTCGGGTTGGTAGGCCTTGGCCCTCTAAGGGCTGTCGCGCCATGGGTTATTATTATATATAAGCAGCTTACAGGTTTGTACTTAGAATAGAAGTGGAAAATTGGAATTGGAATTGTAAGAAAGTATTGTATGTTTAAATACAAATAAACTAATACAAATGATGATGATGGTGATGATTTTTTGTTGTTGTAATTTTACATCCCCCAACTTTAAGTCATATCGGACGGTGAATGAGATGGTTGAAATGATGCTCAAATGTGTCCAGGTTCCATGGAGCTTAGAACTACCTGACATTCGTCTTTAAGGATAAGGGAAAACCCCTGAAAAAACCTTATCCAGGTAGCTCACCCTGACTGAGACTCGAACTTGGGAACTCTTGAATGTGAGGCAGACACGCGACCTACGCTACCGAGGCGGGCAACGATAATGATGATGATCGTGGTGGTAATGGTGATGATGATATTAATAATAATAATAATAATAATAATAATAATATTATTATTATTATTATTATTATTAATTATTATTATTATTATTATTATTATTATTATTATTATTATTATTATTATTATTATTATTATTATTATTATTATTATTATTATTATTATTAATTATTATTGTTATTATTATTATTATTATTATTATTTTTTTTTTTTTTTTTTTTTTTTTTTTTGGAAATGAAATGAAATTGTATTTGTATATATGCATTTGTTAGTTTGCAGGCGAGTGTTTGATTTTGTATCATATATAATATCCCTGCCTATTTTTTCATATTGCTGCATATAATATATCTTTTATGTTCTATATTCAAGTATATATGCCATTAAACTGTACATTTCTTTGACATATTCAATATTCATTAGCCTTTGTGGCTACTGGTGAACTCACTGAACACAAATCAATCTAATATAGGACCAGAGGCAGTATTTCCAAATTAGTGTTTTGTTTCTTTTTACAGGAGAAAAATTTTTTGCTGAAATTCACTTCAGAATTGAATGTATCTATGGAGATGACTACAGTGTTAGGGGATTTTTTTAACATCTCAAAGATGAGTCTTGTAGCAAATTGTCTTCACAGAACAAAAGGAAAGAGTTCTTGAGAAGACAGGTAGGTGAGTAGAACATAGTGCAATGCAAGAAATGACTGAAAAATTTGTGGTTCCACTTTAGTCATTCAAGACCATCGTCCAAAACCTTCTTCAGAGATTTCAAAATGAAGTTGATTTTTGACGGGTGATGAAAGTGGTTCCATCATTGCAAGCCTGAAACAAAGTGCAGAGTATGGAATGTACCATTTGGAATGGAGCTGTAAGAGTAGGTACTTTAAAAACTGCAGAACAATGAGAAAAATTTGTATAAATTTTTCAACTTAAGTTGAAAAGTGACAGAACAGTCTGTAGCTTAAAATATACTTTGTCTAAAATGAAAACATCAACATTTTTCGAAATTGCTGCTGACAACTTTTAGTATGACTTAAAATATGAATGTTAATACAGATTTTAAGTGGAACTGTGTTTTCAGCCATGGTACTTAAAGGCAGTGATATTTATAACAAAATTTAATTTGAAAGAGTACAGTTATACAAAAATTCAATGCCATAGTTGCAATTTTGAACCACAAATCTTACGGTCTCCATCTGGCTGCTATTAACCATTGAGCTACTATGGCCAACAATAATGACATTAAATTCTCCAACTTCCCGGTAAATGACTCAAAATCCCGGCTATGGCATTGAATTTTTCAGTCTGACTTTAGCCTTTCATAGTGCGTCCTACATACAGTTCGTGTGAAAGAACAATTAATTTTCAAAATTTAATTTCTTTTGCAGGTTTGCCATTTTTGACCCTGAAACCCAAGGTTGTAATTGTGTAGGATTTGCTGCTTTACATATATGAAGATAACAATGAACACTTTTAAAACATAAAATGGACATTAGTTTTAAAACATTTAAATGATTTTTTTGTTTTCTCAAAATATTGCCCTTTAACACATTTTTTAAACCAGTCCTTAGAGCTATGATGGCACCTTTCCTTAGACATTTCAGAAACCAGGTTTTTATAATATTCCACTTCTTCATCTGATGCAGAAAAAATGATTCCATGTATATTATCTTTAATTTTTGGAAACATACTGAAATTACAAAGTCCTAGTCAGGGCTGTGTGGTAGGGGGTTCATGAAGCTGACCTTCAGGGCATCCAGACATTCAGTTTTGTTTTGCTGTATACAATGGTGCATTGCTATGATGTAAAATTAATTTTCCTTTTAGGCATTTTTCACTAACAGTGAGTGAGTGAGTGAGTGAGTGAGTGAGTGAGTGTGTGGTGTTTTAGGGCCCGTCGACAACAAGGTCATTTGGGCCCGAAGTCAACATTAAAACCTAAAAGCTACACTAATTAAGCTAAAAAGGTAAAATAAAATAAAAACACTCAACTATTAAAAGTACATAAAAAACTTATCGCAGTGCTAATAATTTAAAATCTCTAAAATTAATAAATATAAAACACAAGTCAGACTTGTTTATTAAAACCAATTTCAGTAACAAACCGCAGGGCCTTAACCACGGCCACTGGGTCGTCACCTAAAACACCGTGCAAGTTAGTCCCCAAGCCAAAAGACTGGTGAACGCGGGCGTACTTTGAGAAATCCAGCAATACATGCCGCACAGTGAGGCGTACTGCACACGGAGAACACACAGGGGTCGGTTCCCCTCTTAACAGATGGCCATGAGTCGCTCGTGTGTGTCCAATTCTCAGCCGGGTGAGTATCACCTCGGCTCACCGGTTGTCCCTGCAGGAAGTTGGCCAGGGTTGTACGCTCTCCTTTATTGCCCGGAGTTGTGTGCCTTCCAAAGCTGTCCAGGATTGCTGCCAAGCAGATAGGAGTTGGCGACGGAAGAAACGTTGCACATCCTGGTATGGCACCGTAGTTGTTAAACTCCGGGGCAAACGGCAAGCGGACTTAGCAGCCGTGTCCGCCTCCTCGTTCCCTGAAATCCCCACATGGCCTGGGGTCCAAGTAAAAACAAAATGGTATCTGCGACTGTGCATTTGCGAGATCTGGGCCTGTATTTTTGAAACAAGGGTGTGAGCGGCAGTGTGCTGTTGCAAGGCCTGAAGAGCACTTAGAGAGTCAGTGCAAACAATAAAAGAGCCAGGAGCTAACTTGAAAATAAAAAGGAGCAAATAGAGGATGGCATACAGCTCTGCTGAGAAGACCGAAGTGGAGTCCAGAAGGCGAAATTTATGAGCCTCACCGTTAATAAAGAACGCGCAACCCGTAGTGCTACCTAACTGAGAACCGTCTGTAAAGACCGGAACATAGTTAGGGTAACGGCCCAGTAGTTTCACTAACATTTTCAAAACTTTGAGCTAAACAAATATTTGTCTATGTTTATCTTCTAATACTGTAGTAGCAATTTGGCCCATTTTAGAGCAAAAAATAGTGACCATTTTCTTATCAGCACTGTGAATTTGTTGGACTTTTGTAGGCTTAGGTTGTTCAAAAGACCTATTGAGTCAATTGACTTTTCTTTTAGGATCCAAAATTCATCAGTATTCCAAGCCAAATATTCAGTGCTGCTTTGGAATTTTTCTGCACCAATCAATGATTATTGTATTATGTTGGGAGTACTCAACAATAAAGTTTTCTCACATCTAACTGCTAACATAAAATGTTTCGGATTTCATACATACCAATGCTTAATAAATTCATAAAAACATTAGAAAGTAGCTGTCAAATATAAAAAAGTTTCATTTGTTTTTAAAAACATCGCATTCTAAAAATTGTCAGTGTTATACTTGTAATAATAAACTGTTATAACTAACCCCGGATGGTACAAGATAGCCTCCAATCTGTGCATCACTGGCGAGATACCGAGCATTTGCTCCAGCTGTTGGAGATAGGCGCAGTGTTTCCTTGATACAAGCTCTCAGATAGGACATCTGCTGTGGAGGCAAGTGTTGAACAGCTTCTTGGTATGCCTTTTGCTGCACTTCAGGATTACTTCCGAGGTAATGAAGAGTCATTGCAAGCGTGGTTGCAGTCTGTAATAGCAATAGTTCAGTATTAGTAGTTTTTATTTATTTATTCAGTGATAAGTACATTATGTAGGAGTCTACCTTTTTTATCTTGGCCAACCTCAGGTATGCATTCATTTTCTATTTAACATAAATTTTTATGTCAATAGAAAGAATATATTCATAATTTATATTATCTACTCTTTTCGTATTTGTCACTGTGATTTTCATTCTACAGAATCTGTTAATTGGCTTTTATCTTTAAAAATCTTATTTAATCCTACAACTTTGATTATCTTTACTCTACTCTAAACTCAATGTTAGGCTAAGGCTTATCATTGCATTCTACCCACAATGGGCATCACGAGTGAGGTACAGTTCTGGAGGGTGGGTTATGGTTAGTACCCTGAATCACTCCTGGTCAGTAGAGTGTCATCTTTGCAAATTGGAACCACTTCTTTTCACTCAGTAACTCCTCAGTTAGCTTATGACCTCATGAGGCTGAGTGCACTCTGGATTAAATCTTCCACTTGGTGAGGATCCCCACTGTGCTACTGGGAATGGAACATGATCCTCAAAGCTGTGCTAACACAGCATTGAGAAGATGAACATTTGCTCTTTAGCCATTTCTTTTTTAGTTTCTCTATGTATAGTAAGTAAAGGAAGTACTACATTCTACCCAAAAATTCAATACCAAAAAATTCACTTACCATCATGGGCATTTGATAAATTCAAAAAAGTCTTCAAAAAACAAAACATTCAACTAGCACCAGTCAACCATTTTTCCTTAAAAAACTTAATTTGCTCAGACATCAAAGATGCCATTCCATCTAACAAAAAATCTGGTATATATCAAATTGAAGGCAGTGACTGTAGTCAAATTTATATTGGAAAAACAAAAAGAAATTTAGAAACAAGAGCAAAGAAACACTTTAGGAACATAAAATATAAACAATTAGAAAAATCAGCAGTTGCCACGCATTTTTGGGAAAAAAACCACAACATAAATACAGAACCAAAACTAATAAAACATACATCAGGAAAACAAGAACTATCCATATGGGAACAAATCTTCATTTCAAAAAATAGGAACAAAGTATTCAATTTCGACATCCCGCAGAAAGATTTGTTCAGCAAGTTCCTTGAACCCCCACCAGAGAAGAACTATGACAAAATATCGTCAACTATACCAATGAGAACCATACGATGGCCAGCTGAGGATGAAGGCAAAGTCTGTGAAACATGTTCCAGAAAAATTTAAAAGTATTGTTTAGTGTCATTAATCGACTCCCTTTAAATTTAATCAATACCAAGATTTTACTGAAAATGCTTTTTTTTTAATCTCTCGAATCTAAAAGAAAAAAAAAATATGTTTAGAAAAAGGTTTGTGGTGTATGTGTTTGTGAACAGCATAACTCAAAAATGAAAAGTCGGTTAAATGTCTAGTATTTAAGTTTAGCATTTTCCAAGGATGCGACAAATGTTCTCTACAAAATCCCGTCATCCCAAACTGTCATTCTAATCATTTTTGGAAAATTATAATTTCTTGAATTTGATCTAATAGTATTTACCAAAATATTGTATGTTTAAGACATGCTCATAACAAATGAATTGTGTATCTTGAATTTCATGGGATGTAGAACAAAGAGATAGGCAACATCTTAGTACATAAAACCGAGTAGAATGGTTCAGGCAATTCGTCTGTGGCCCAAATTCAGGAGGCCCCAGTTCAATTTTCATGGCTGACCTACCTAACCTATGGGTTTTTTCCAGGAGTTTTCCTGGATCACTAGGGGAATACTGGGTAGATTAATTACATCCCCCAAATTTCCTGTCCATCCATTTCATCTCCATTATCATTTCAGACCATCTCTCATCTGATGGTCTGTTTCACGGTAGAAACAGACTCCTTAGGTTGGCTGCCCTCTGTCTCCTCTCGCCCATCCTTCCTCCTAGCTATGCACATGTCATCTAGAATGAAGAGGACATTCACAGAAAATTCAAGATATACAGGGTGAGTCACCTAAAACTTGCACCGTAAATATTTCTGAAATGGTATGTGCTATTGATATGCGGTTTTCACGGAATTGAACTATAGGCAGGGGCTCGCATTTTCAAATGATACACAGATTTTTATAATTTTTAGAAAGTGTATTTATGTACAAAAGTTACATTTTTTTAAATGGAACAATGCGTATTGACATTAAGAAAATAAAAGTAGAATAAATTAGAATGTCAATGGTGTTTTTTGCACGATTCTAATGTAAGTAGTTTACGAGAAATCGTCATTTGAAAATTGAACGCACCGGCAGTTGTTTGTTCCATTCAATTGCTTAGTTGCTAGGCTAGGATGTTGTTATGTTTGTTTACAATGTGTTTTGTCTACACTGGCAGTTATTTTGTGATAGTTGAAGCAGTAGGACGTGCTTGGAAGATGGTATTTACCAATGCAGAAAAAGCAGATATGCTCATAGTTTATGGTGAATGTAGAAAGAATGCAGTTCTTTCTTGTACAGTGTACTTGGAAGCATATCCGAATAGACGTCAACCATCTCGTCAATTATTTGTGAACCTCTTCAACCAATTACGTGAAAGTGGTAGTATAACGTCTAGAAAACGCACCAGAAACAAACGAGCAACTGGAGAGCAAGGAGAAATTAATGTTCTAGCTGCTGTTGCAGTAGATCCCCACATTAGTTCTCGTGCAATCGCACGAGGAAGCGGCATCAGTCAAAGAAGTGTAATCCGCATCCTCCATCGTCATAAGTTCCATCCGTATCACATCTCTCTCCATCAAGTGCTGCATGGCAATGATTTTGAGAATCGTGTGAACTTTTGTACATGGGCATTGAGACATGATACTCCAAATTTGTCATGTATCTTGTTCACTGATGAAGCAACATTTACTAATCGTGGCCAAGTAAATCTAAAAAATATGCACTATTGGTCTGTTGACAATCCTCGTTGGCTGCGTCAGGTAGAACGTCAGCATCCATGGAGTGTGAACGTGTGGTGTGGAATAGTGAACCATCACATCATTGGCCCTTTTTTCATAGAAGGAACACTGAATTCACAGAAGTATCTCAACCTCCTAACAGACGATCTTCCACAGATGTTAGAAGACGTTCCCCTTCAGACTAGGAGGAATCTGTGGTATCAACATGATGGCTGTCCGGCCCATAGTGCACGAATTACTACAGCTTATCTTCAAGGATTGTTTCAAAATCGGTGGATTGGACGAAGGGGACCTGTACCTTGGCCGGCCCGTTCACCAGATTTGACTCCTTTAGATTTTTGTCTGTGGGGGAAGCTGAAAGACACTGTCTACAAGGACATACCAACTACACCAGAAAATATGAAACGGCGTATTACTGCTGCCTGCGCTGAAATTTCCACTGAAATGCTAGAACGTGTACAGCAATCTTTACATACTAGACTGGAAGCTTGTATTGAAGCTGGTGGTGCTCATTTTGAACACAGGCTTTGAGGGTACAGTTTTGTTTACTTGTCAGAATCCTCATTTTTCTTCATTCACTTGTTTTTCTTTAGTTTGTCCTAGCCATTGTCCCGTTTTGTACAAATGACGATTTCTCGTAAACTACTTACATTAGAATCGTGCAAAAAACACTATTGACATTCTAATTTATTCTACTTTTATTTTCTTAATGTCAATACGCATTGTTCCATTTAAAAAAATGTAACTTTTGTACATAAATACACTTTCTAAAAATTATAAAAATCTGTGTATCATTTGAAAATGCGAGCCCCTGCCTATAGTTCAATTCCGTGAAAACCGCATATCAATAGCACATACCATTTCAGAAATATTTACGGTGCAAGTTTTAGGTGACTCACCCTGTATAATTATATATGTTAATTGATGGAAATTGATTATTCCTTCACACTAGCTCTGTATAGGCTTAAAGTTTTGGATAGATGGAGTCAAACTGAAAAATTCAATGCCATGGCCAGGATTTGAACCATGGATCTCCTGGTTTCCATCCAATCGCTCTTATCCATTGAGCTACCATTGCCGATGTGCCATCATGACATTAAATTCTCCAATTGACTCATATATTTTCCTGGTAAACCAAAATTTTAGGCTATGCACAGCTCGTATGAAGGAACAATTAATTTCCATCAATTAAATAATAAGAGTTTAATGATGAAGCCTAGGACTCAAGTACTTACAATTGTAAGTCGCCACAAACAGTGTATCTCGAGTATGAGAGACCCTAGTGGTTTACTGGGAAAATATATGAATCAGTTGGAGAATTTAATGGCACGTTGGGTTCCTCACACCATAAAAAGAAAAACGTTCATATGAACATGTCCCATAATTCTTTGCTTTTTTGTTATTCATGTCTTAATGAAAGTGTGCATTCAACAGCCTTCAGAGTCCAACCTCACTTCATTTCTCTATGCACTCATGGAAGACTTTGAATCATTGTACTACTTACGGTGAAATGCTGCCACGGAGACTTGCTTATGTTTGTCGTCTTTCTTCAATGTTTCAGTTGTGTACATGAGTGAGTTAACTGCCTGTCAGGAAGACATGATTTTTTATGTAGTTGGTTATTGTGACAGTCGACGTTTGAAGTGTGCCACAGTGATTTCTTTCATTTGTTTTCCACCAGCAAAACACCGAGTCAGTCTCGAAGACAGCTGATTGTCAATTTCACGTCATTTTACTACAGCAAAAATTGTCCTAAATTTCTGCAAACCAGATTTCCGAATCTACTTAACCCTCGCAGTCACAATTGCTGTCAGAAGTGACATGACGACGGTGGAAGCCGCATTGGCGAAGATCTTAGAAGAGCTAATAGAAATTAAGACAGCAAATGACACCCTCGCTAGGAAGACGGAAACGGAACATGACAGCTTCACCTCCAAGATGGAAAAAATGAGAACATTAAATAACAACCTCGCTGCGACGATGACCGAAATGAAGGCCGAATTAATCACGGAAATGAAAACGGCGAACGTGAGTCTGGCCACAGAAATGAAGGCTGCGAACGAGGCCCTCGCCGCCAAATTTGAAGAGCAGTTGACCTGCGTGAGGGATGACGTTATGAAGCTGGGCAAGTGGATGGGTCAAGTGGACGAGCACGTCAGATCTGATGAACCGCATTAACAACTTAGAGGGAATGGCCGACAGGTTCCTGAACACCATGGTGGAGGACATCGTCGGCAGAAGACTGAAAGATCTGAAGGCCAACGCGCCGGGACGCGACACAACATCTCCGCGCGTCAAACCACCGAAGTATGGCGGCACGTCAACTTTTGAAGTCTTCCGCCGCCAATTCGAGACAGTGGCCAACCACAAGTGGTCACCAAAGCAAGAGGCCGTACAGCTAATAGCCAGCCTTCAGGGACGAACCCCACAGGTGCTGAAAGCGATCCAGACAGCGGCGGCGACCAAGAACATCGGGGAGACCCTGGAAAACCGGTTCGGAAACCACCGCTTGGCCCCAGCTACCGCAGGCAACTGAAATCTAGGATGCAGCAGCCAGGGGTGACGCCGCAGGAGTTCGCCCTGGCAGTAAAACAGCTGGCCAGCAAAGCCGTGGTCTACCTCCCACCCAGATTCTTATCTCGAGAAGCCGCCTACTCCTTCATCGACGGGGTACTCAGCGCCTAAAACTCGGCAACTATAAGACCATCCACGAGGCAATAACGGCCACATTAAGGATGGAAGCGGCTAAAGTGAAGGCTACCCTGACCTCGAAGACAAGGAGTATCCGCTACACTGGAGACCGAAGGCCAGCCGAGGGACGCCGGCGAACACCAAGTGGCGTGTTGGGTGTGTGGACAGCCAGGACACCTGGAGAGATACTGCCCACACCTAGTAGAGCAGCCTGAGGAACGAGTAAGGGCCGGCATGACGAGAGACACGTCGGCGCCGTCACCACCATCCCCTCGAGTGAAATTGCGTGCCGTCAGCCGACGGATGGATGACAGCTACTCGTGGACACCGGGGCAGGCGTGAACGTTATCAGACCTGACGTAGCCAGAGGTTTGCCGTCGAGAAAACCGAGCCGACTATGACGACATCGGGCGACATCTTGCCCGTGGAGATGAAGGAACTGCTGCAGTTGACCTAGGGGCGGAGTGCCTTACGTCTGTGGCTGTTCGTCGCGAAGGTGGCTGAGGAGGTGATACTGGGACTGGTTGCCCTCAGGAGCCCCAAGACGTCGGTCGACGTTTGCAGGAAGGTATTGCAGCTCATTGGAGAAGAGGTCATGCTCCGGCAACCCGAAGAGCACCTTGGAATTTGCTAGGTCATCCTGAGAGAAGACGTGGTTGTCCCCGCGAGAAGCGAAGTGGTAGTGACGCACGACTGGAAGGCCAGCGGACGAAGAACCTGATGCTGCACAGGAAGACGCTTGTGCACCGACTCTGTGTAGCCAATACATTGTTTCCGTGCCGAGAGAAGGTGCCGGTGAGCCTGCCCAACCCATCAGACGAAGATCACGACATCCAGGTCGGGAAGGAGTTGGGGACGTGTGAGCCCGTGGTCAGCGTAACACCAGTCGACAACACCCAGGAAGCGTTGCCGACGCAACACCTGGGGCCCCGACTGGAACGCTTACTGGAGAGGGTAGCCAACCACCTGACCGCGGAACAGCTGGAGAACGTTCGACAACTGCTGAAACGATACCAGCGCGTCTTCAGCCAAAGCAATATATATATATATATATATATATATATAGGGAGTTAACGAGCTGTCCCCGAAGGACGCCCGGCGCTTCCGTGGGGCTTTCCATAGGGCAAGACCTAGAGACTAACAAGTGCCCCATCTGGTCCGAAAACACAAGACGGGATGGAAGTGGTTACGCCACTTACTCGCGCCAACTCCAAAGGGGAACACTACCGATCGACCTCGGTGAGGCCGCCTGGTGATCTAGCACACCTTCTACTAGCTATGCAGGCTAGTATGCGGGATTATATGGCTTCCCTCAATCCCGTCCGGAGACGTACCCGATCTCCCACGGGTATCGGGAACCACTGCCCCCTCGAGTCCAACCCAATCTGAACAACTCCCCTAAGGGAGGGTCTCGACAGTTCGGCCCAAGGTTTCTCTAGTAACGTCAGAGGTACTACGAGTGCTAAGGGTCTGCAGCGCCCGCACCACGGCAGCTGAAGGGGATGGATTCCCTCCCCTACGGGAAGAGGGGAGTCAAAGCAACAGTTAAGCAGTTAAGTGCAGAGGTTCTACTCCCATTAGCCCTAGACCCGTAGGACCAAGGACCCGGGCCTCCTTCTACCCGGGAGCGATGGATACTCCAGGGCTCTTTCCATGGGGCAATACCTGATTTCTTAAAAAGCCCCCCTGCCCCGCTGAGCACAACGTCAAGACGGGATGGAAGTGGATACACCACTTACGCGCGTCAACCTCGCAGGGAAGACTACCGAAAACCTCGGTGGGGCCGCCTGGTGATCTAGTTCACCTTCTACTAGCTGTGCAGGCTAATACCCGGGACTTATGAGGCAACCCTCTACCCCCTCCGGGCGGCCGTAGCCTGGCCGGAGGTACCCAATTCCCCGTGGGTGTCGGGAACACACTGCCCCTCAAGTCCAACCCAATCCGAACAACTCCCCGACGGGAGGGGCTCGGCAGTTCGCCCCGAGGTTCCTCTAGTAACGTCAAGAGGTACCACGAGTACTAAAGGTCCGCAGCGCCCGCACCACGGCAGCTGAAAGGGACGGATCCCCTCCCCTACGGGAAGAAGGGAGCCAAAATAACAGTTGAGTCCAGATGTTTTACTCCCATTAGTCCTGGACCCGTAGGACCAAGACCCGGGCCTCTTTCAACCAGGGAGTATCCGAGCTGTCCCAAAGGGCAGCCGGCGTCCTCCATGGGGCTTTCTATAGGACAAGACCTGGGTTACTAACAAGCCCCCCCCCCCAACTGGTCCAAGGACACAAGACGGGATGGAAGTGGATAAGCCACTGGAGACAAAGCAACAGCGAATACGGCCCACGGACTGAGTCCTCCACCACATTGACACCGCAGACGCCCGGCCTATTCAGCAACCACCCAGATGCGTTCCGCTGGCAAAACAAGCGACGGTACGGTACATGCTGTAGGACATGAGAACCAGGGGAGTGATTGAGGAGTCTGACAGCCCTTGGTATTCACCTGTAGTCCTGGTGAACAAGAAGGAGAAGAACAACAAGGGCAAGCTACCCTTCTGCGAGGACTACAGGAAGCTGAACACTGTTACCAGGAAGGACTGCTTCCCCTTACCCCAGATTGACGACACCCTGGACACGCTTGCTGGTACGCAGTGGTTCTCGACCCTACACCTGAAGTCGGGTTACTGGCAGGTGGCTCTAGACGCGAGAGACAAGGAGAAGACAGCATTCTCGACAGGCCAATGCCTTTGGCAGTTCATAGTTATGCCATTTGGTCTCTGCAACGCACTAGATACCTTCCAGCGCCTCATGGAGTCAGTAATGAGAGGACTGACTTATGATGCCTGCCTGCTATACCTGGATGACAGCATCATCGTTGGCAAGGCATTCAAAGACCATCTCGAAAACTTGAGCAAGGTACTACAGAGACTGCAGGCGACCAATCTGAAGCTGAACGCGAACAAGTGTCAGTCAACTACTTGGGCTACATAGTCTCACCAACCGGAGTGGCCAAAGACCTGGAGAAGTCACAGGCTGTGAGAGATTGGCCTCGCCCGAAGGATAAGCGAGAATTTTGCAGTTTCCAGGGGCTGTACAGCTATTATCGCCACTTCATAAAGGGCTTCTCCAACATCGCCAAGCCCCTCACTTGCCTGACAGAACAACTACGGCCTTATATGTGACGGAGGAAGCCGAAGGCGCTCTCTAGCAGCTGAAGAAGACACTTTGCAGTGCTCTTATTTTGGGATTCCCACAACCAGGCGACACCTTCATTGTGGACACCGACGCCAGCATTGGAAGTGTCCTATCCCAAGTCCAGGATGGCCACGAGCAGGTGATAGCCTATGACAGCAAGACGCTGTCCAAGACAAAGAAGAACTACTGCGTTACCTGACAAGAGCTGTTGGCGGTAGTGAAGACCTTGGAGCACTTCCACAAGTACCTGTACGGTCAGCCATTCCACCTGAGGATTGACCACTCCACCCTAACTTGGCTACTTAGCCTTAGAAATCTGGAGGGCTAGAGGCTATAGGAGTACGACTTCACCTCCGAACATCGTAGAGAGAAGAGCCACGTCAACGCAGACGCCATGCCCCGAAGATCCTGCTCAGAAGGGTGTGGCCAGTGCACAAGAGTGGAAGAGAAGGAGCATGCCGCAGCTGTCAGAGTGGTCATGGTAGTGCCTGCGGATGGATGGGATAGCGCAGGCCTGAGGAGAGAGCAGCTGGCGGACGCCGACTTGGGGCCACTCTTGAGAGATGTGGAGGTATTTTTAAGACCAACCTGGGAAATGAAATGTGTAGTGTTTAACGCCCGATTTTACTACATACGGCACCGCAGGTGATGACACTGATGATACATGAGATGAACATGGAGCACCGGTGGAATGAGATGGCAGGGGAAACCGGAGATCCCGGAGAAAACCCGCCCCAGCACCGTGTTGTCCACCACTAATCTCACTTTGCGGTCATCTGGGATCGAACCGGGGCCATCTTGGTGAGAGCCAAGCGGTCTAACCACTTAGTCACAGCGCGGCCACCAACCTGGGAGGACATCCCACCCAGAAGCACTGCATACAAGTCGTACTGGGCCCAATGGGACTCACTGAAGGCCAAAGAGGGCGTACTGTTCCAGTATGGGAGTCACCTGATGGGAAGACGCAGAGAGAATAGTTGGTACTTCCCCAGTGTAAGATCCTGAAAGTCTTGGAGGAAGTTCACACAGGTACTTCAGGAGGACACCTGGGAGCAAACTGAACGATCGACGAACTCCGACAGCGCTACTACTGGCTGAGGCTCCGAGCATATGCTGAGAGATGGACCACCAATGTCACATATGCACGGCGATTCGCGGCTCCAAACTAGGAGCCGGGGTCGCATGCAGCAGTACAATGTCGGAGCGCCTTTCGAACACATCGCTGTCGACGTAGCTGGACCATTCCCAGTATCTGACCAAGGCAACAAGTACCTAATGGTGGTCGTGGACTACTTCACCAAGTGGCCGGAGGTGTATGCCATCCCGAACCAGGAGGCGAAGATGATTGCCGACTGCCTCGTGGAGCAACTGTTCTGCCATTTTGGGGTGCCATTAGAGTGTCACAGCGACCAGGGCACCAATTTTGAGTTCCACCTGATGAAGGAGGCACTGGAAAGACTTGGGGTGAACAAGAACTGCACAACACCTCTACATCCACAGTCGGACGGCATGGTCGAGTGATATATCAAGACCTTAGAAGAACACCTGAGGAAGGTGGCACCATGGCGGCTTGTTGACCATGGTAGCTCAGTGGTTAAGAGTGAGCAGACGGAGACCAGGAGATCGTTGGTTCAAATCCTGGCCGTGTTATTGAATTTTTCAGTCTGACTCTATCTAGGTTGATGAATAATTGCAGAGATGGTTGAGATCTATTGGGATATCTTTCCATATACACCAGATTCACCCTCTGTTATAAATTCTGCATCTTTGAAGGTGACCACTTCTCTTATTTTTAAACTTTACTTAAAAATTGACTTAAGCTCCTTCCCTTCTTACTAATAAGCCAGCTTAACGCTGTTCTGCTATCCACCTTCTCCCATTTCTGCCCCAATAATTCTTTTCTCAATAAATTCATTGGTAGGTATTCAAAGACTATATGCTACATATAGTCACTCCACAAATATGTCACTGTCTACTATGTATAATACCTTTCATAATCCTCTCAATCTCCAAACACCTGTTCTTAGCCATGCTATCGCTTCCCTTTGTTCATTACTTGCTTATCCACTATATCTCCCTTTCTCATGATTCCTTCATTGGTAAATAATCTACCAAAGACCTTTCTTCCATTAACTCACAAAAAGCTTTTGGATTTCTATATCTTCAAACCTCTTTCTTATTACTTCCCAAAATTTATTTTCATTGTTCCTACCGCTGCTCCAATATTCCGCTAATCCATTCTCTTCCAGAATCTTTCTGATATTACTCATCCATCCAGTTCCCTTAAGATTCTTTCCTGATATTCAAGGTGCTGCCTTAACAAATCATTTTTGTCTAAAATCATCATCCTGAACCAATATTTCACAGCTCTCTCTATAATCACACCTTGCTCATCACTTTTCCCATCTCCATCTGTGCTGCTTCTCTGCCACCGCAAATGGAAGCCCCAATACTTCCCTATAAAATATTGTATGTACCATATAAATGTGTTCCTTCCCCCCATTCAGCCTCCATATTTCTATGCCACAGTAGCATTTTTGTTACCACCATATTATATATTTTTTTCCAACCATTTAACCCCAATATTTGGTACACTATGCTTACAACTTTTTATTACTGACAAAGCTTCTTTGCCTTTTGTCAAAGCTAATTTCTTTGGTTTCTCTCACCTCCAACCACATCCATTTTTATTCCTGAATATATGCACTCTCGAACTACTTTATACTCCCTGTTCCATTTTACATATTTACCCAGTTTAACTCCCTTCTTAAATACTATTATTTGGGTTTTCTCCTGATTCACACTTAAGTTCCATTCATTACAATATTTGTCTGCTTCTTGCAATACTTGTTTCAACACACTTAAATAATAAATTAGTTAAGTAATTTAAATAATACACACTTAAGTAATAAATCTTACTACCAGACCATCAGTAAACAATAGCCCAGGAATTTCTGTATTATTTATTGCAGGTATACAACTGTTATTCTTACTCATTCTTAAGAGAATGTCATCAATAAATGAATTAGATAATATTGGGCTTAATTTACATCCCTGTCTTAACCCATTCCCTTGCACTATTTCCCGAGATATTACTCCTTCTCTCACCCTCATACAAAAGGCATTCTCCTTGTACAGGGTCACTGTACCATACATTTACTCAATCCTTTAATTATTAATTTGTGCCATAATAATTGTAGCTCCACCCTATTGTATGCTTTCTTAAGATCCATAAAAACCATATATAATTTTCCGCTTTTTTCTTTGAGATACTTATCCACAAATGTTTTTATTATAAAAATGGTATCAACAGAACTCCTCCCCAATCCAAATCCCATTTGAAATTCTGACAAAATTTTATTTTCTTCTACCCCCATCTGTATTCTATTTGCCAAAATCCAGTGAATATTTTTCCTAGATTAAATAACAAGGCAATCCTACGAAAACTATTTGGTTTGGATATAGATTTGTATGTAGATCCCTTTGTAGATTGGATGTATTATTACCTTTCTCTGATTTGCTGGTACATTCCCTTTTTTTATTATATTAAACAAATCTATTAATTTCCTAACTCTCATTGCACCATTCTTTGAGAAATTCTATGGAAATTCCATCTAGCCTAGTTGTTTTATTTCTTTTCATTATCTTAACTGTTTATTATGTGTTTCAAATGGGATGATGTTTGTCCTTGAGCGCTACTAGGTGAGCCAATCGGAGTCCTGCAGTGTTGTTGTATTGCACTCCTGCTAAGTGGTGTGTGACAAGCGCCAACCTAATCAATCTCTAATAAATATCTACTATTCGTGCTAAGACAAAAATTCAGATTTTGCCAAGCTGATACACTAGGAAGGTAGAGAGTAATGTATCTAGCATAATTGTAAAAAGCCCATATTTTTAGTTCATATAGGTTTCCTAATACAAATAAGTAAAGTGTTTTATGTTATAATAATGCATGGCAATGTAAGCACTGTAATAAATAGCATTACAGGTTGGCATATATGCATGTACATATATTTGTAATTACTCAGAACTGAAATGTAAACACTTGACATGATGTGATAAAAGAATTACTTTGAATAAGCCAAGGTGTTTGTTAAATTCAAGCGAAAGGGAATAGTACACTTCCTCTTGGCCTCTAGAATGGTGCATCGGCAGAACATGACTTGCCACATTATACATTTTTTTATGAATGGTTCGTAATCTCTATTTGCTCTACAGAGTTCAAAGCAGTATTATTCAGTTGTTATTCTGTTTAAATCCCATGAAAAACTGCATCAGCTCGATCAACTTGCAATTGAAATGAGACACAATCCACCTTCCCCCTTATCCACCACTGCCAGAACAATCCAATTGAGTTAGTGTAGGCTCAAATTATGTTGCAAACAGAAATAACATTTTTAAACTTACTGATGTTGAACAACTTATTCACGACAAAGCTGACAAAGAACACAAGACGGAAAACTGCAAGAGACATGTAGATAAACTATTTGGAATCTATCATCATAAATTTGCAAAACTCAGAATATGGACACAATGACAATGACGAATTATCTCTTAATGTAAGAAACATTTAGAGCTCTATGGATGCACCAATGGCATTTTCATTGGATTAGAAAATTAAGTAATTCAAAACTATAATTATTTTTAAACTATTTAAAACATATGCATAGTATACGAATATCCATTTTGCAATTGTGATTTCAACAATTGCATTATTATGGAAACTATGAAAAATTCAGTTTGCGTTTCCTTACGTCTAGCACCAAGAAGACTTGCAAGTGTGTGAGAGAGAGGGAAATGTAAAAGGAGTGGAGGTAACGGCCCGCCTCAGTAGCGTAGATGGTAGCATGTCTGCCTCACGTTCAAGAGGTCCCGAGTTCGAATCTTGGTAAGGGTGAGTTACCTGGATAAGGTTTTTTCCGGGGTTGTCCCTTATCCTGAAAGACGAATGTCGGGTAACTCTAAGGTCCATGGACCCTGGGCTCATTTGAGCATCATTTCACCCATTCCATTCATCGTCTGATATGACTTAACGTTAGAGGACGTAAATTACAACAAAACAGAAACAAAAAAAAAAAAAAATAGCTTGAAACCAAAACTTGCTTAAAATCACTAATGTACTCATCTTTCCACTTGAATCTCATATAATGTTTATATTTCTTGTTCCTGCCTCCCAAATTCTGTTTTATCTGGTCTGATTTTTATTCAATGGGAAGTGACCATTACTGGAACTTAAATTAAAAAAGGACTTTAACATTTTCCAAAACACATTCCAAATTAATCGGCCATAAAATATAATGAATTACACTTTGTCCATTCTTATTTACTAAAGTAAATTCCCCATTAATATCCTCACCATATTTCCCATCTAAAATACTCAATAAACCATTTTCACAAAATTCAATGAACTTACCACTAGCTTTATCTGTCACTTTGTCTTTGCTTTTCCTTTCTATTTCCTTTTTTCCCCATTTTTTCGCCACTTGCCCAATAGCTTCTTGTTTCCACACCCTTCTCTCCTAATGTAGTATTAAAATCTCCCATTACTATAAACTCTAAATTTACATAATTTTCCTTTAACTTAAAATAAATATTAAAAGCATAAGCATTAACAGTGAAGTATTCTTCATTTTTGAGTTTAATTAATGAGTCACTATTGTCGCGAACCCATATCTACGATCGCGTGGCTTGTTTGCACAAAAGAAACTGATAGGCAGGCAGTGTGAAAAACAAAAGCCCGCGGACAAAGATAACAGGCAGATAAAGGTCTGCCGAGGCAAACAAACTGAGATAAATGGAAATTTCTGGACTGATAGAGATTGTTGAGGTTCTGGTTTAGTTTAGAACAATCTAGAATTATCAATGCAGGTATTTAAAGAGGCGACGACTGGCTAGGAGTGGAGTAGAGTTGTGAAACAGTGTTGTGAAATGAGAGACAGCCAGCTGTGTTGTTGTAACGAGAGCTAAGGATGTAATCTGCTGTCACTGTTTGTTATTGTGATCGACCTTGGTGCTGTAGATTATGTTGTATTGGTGATGTAATGTTGTTACATGAGAATTGAACAGTGTATTTCGACGAAAATAGAGATTTAGAATTTCGGCAAATTGGACTTTTAATTCTATGAACCCACAAAGTCACAATTGGTGTCAGGAAACAGGACGACGACAACATCACCGAGAAGATGGAAGAAATGAAGACCGAATTAACAACGAAGACGGAAGCTGCAAATAGCAACTTGGGCGCGACGATGACCGACACCAGGAAGATCAGCCGGAGGAACGAGTAAGGACAGGCATGGCGAGGAGCACGTCGCCGCCATCGCCACCATCCCCTCGAGTGACATTGCGCGCCGTCAGCCGACGTATGAATGACAGCCTCATTGTGGACGGTTGGGTGAGAGGGAAGCCATGCCGCGTACTCGTAGACACCGAGGCAGCCTTGACCATCATCAGACCTCACGTGGCCAAGGGTTTGCCGTCGAGGAAACCAAGCCGATCATACCTGGAGAGGATGGCCGATCACCTGACCGGAGAACAGCTCGAGAAGGTTCGACAACTGCTGAGACGATACCAGCGCGTCTTCAGCCAAGGCAGAGAAGAACTACTGCGTCACCCGGCGAGAGTTACTGGCGGTAGTAAAGGCCTTGGAGCACTTGCACAAGTACCTGTACGTTCAGCCATTCCACCTGAGGACTCTCCACTCCGCCCTAACCTGGCTAGCAGTCCGAGTAGTCACGGCAGTGCCTGCGGATGGCTGGGATAGCGCAGGACTGAGGAGGGAGCAGCTGGCGGACGCAGACTTGGGGTCACTCTTGAGAGAAGTGGAGGCAGGGACAAGACCAACCTGGGAGGACATCAACCAAGGAGCGCCACCTATAAGTCATACTGGGCCCAATGGGACTCACTGAAGATCAGAGAGGGCGTGCTGTTCCGGGTATGGGAATCGCCCGATGGGAAGATGCAGAGACAACAGTTGGTATTTCCCCGAAGTAAGGTCCCGGAGGTCTTGGGGAAGTGCACGCCGGTACTTCAGGAGGACACCTGGGAGCAAACCAAACAATCAACAAACTTCAACAGCAATGGCAAGGACCGTACCGGGTGCTGAAAAGGATCAACGACGTGGTCTACCGTATCCAGAAGGTGCCCCGAGGGAGGATGTTGGTGATACACCTGGATCGTGGCCCGCTAAGATGGTGCTGTTTGGGACTACCAGCCTTGAGGAGGGAGCAGTGTCGCGAACCCGTATCTACGATCGCATGGCTTGTTTACACAAAAGAAACTGATAGGCGGGCAGTGTGAAAATCAAGAGCCCGCGGACAAAGATAACAGGCAGATAAGGGTCTGCCGAGGCAAACTGAGATAAATGGAAATTTCTGGACTGATAGAGATTGTTCGGGTTCTGGTTTAGTTTAGAACAATCTACAATTATTGATGCAGGTATTTAAAGAGGCGACGGCTGGCCAGGAGTGGAGTCGAGTTGTGAAACAGTGTTGTGAAATGAGAGAAAGCCAGCTGTGTTGTTGTAACGAGAGCTAAGGATGTAATCTGCTGTCACTGTTTGTTATTGTGATCGACCTTGGTGCTGTAGATTGTGTTGTATTGGTGATGTAATGTTGTTACGTGAGAATTGAAGTGTATTTCGACGAAAATAAAGGAGATTTAGAATTTTGGCAAATTGGACTTTTAATTCTACGAACCCACAAAGTCACACTATGTTTACACCCAACTTCACTTACTATGTTGCTGTATAATCGAAACGTTTTCAAGATCATTTGATCTCATCCTCAGCTGTTTGGTGACTCCTTTAACTTGTCACAATCCTCTTCCAGTTTTATAAATAGGTTAGGATTATGGAACTGCGAGGATATAGGTGGATTAAACAATATTCCCAAGCAACTTATACAATCATCCATTATTATCCAACAAATACTTTGTTGCCTGGATCACATTTCTTTAATTCCTTTGTTTAAAGGTTTCCTTATAAAGCATCCTATACCATCAGACATTCTCCCTTTGGTTGCTGTCTTTTGCACCTATCATACCCATATAATAAAATCTTTCACCACAACCTCTTCTTCCTTTAGTTATATTTCAACTACCACAAAATAGTCTATTTTGCTCAATAACTGATTCAAACTTCCTGTATAAATTTTACTTTACAACACCTTGCAATTTCAAGAGCACAGCCTCTTAAAGTTTCTCAAACCCTATTGTAAACTTGTTCTAAATATAAATTTATCAAAAACATCTCTCTTCCTAAGTTCATATCCACTCCTTGTAGCTTTATTTTTTCTATCTCCAAAAAGCTACCATGTTCCGAAGACACCACACTGCTGGCCAATTCCTCTCTCTCCCACTCTTCCACATTCTCACCACTATTTTGAACCACGCCTTGTTTCCCTTTGCTACTATCTCACAGGCTTCTACCAATTCCCCCTTCTAGGACAATATCTTTCTTCCATCTTCAGTCCGTATCTTATACACCACTCCAACTCTCCCAGCTGACATTCTCCCTTCTTCTTCCCTTCTTCCTACTACCATTACATTCAATAGGCCAGCTGATTCTTGGTGACATCACTCCAGCTCCTGACATAGACGCTTGGTTAGTGAACCAATTGCGCGTGTATTATCTTCTGATGTCCACAACTGCATTTCCTACTGATGCTGCAAATCTATTTCTTTTACTGGCTGCTCCCTGTTTCATACATCCTTTTTCTCTTCAAACGTTATATTTCTGCCTTCTATCCAGAGCTGTAAATTCCTAATATAGGCTTGCTTTCCATCTGTTCTCATTTCCATCAATCTTCGTGTTAAATTTTGTCTTATCTCCCTTTGTGCTGGTGATGTTGGATCCTTTCAGCTTCTTGTCTTTCCCTAAAAATCTCATAGATTAGCTGTGATGTCGCAAACTGATACCTCCACTATCTCCCAGCATTTCATCTCCATTCCCAGGTATTGAGCCAAAACCTGCTAAACTTCTTCCACTGGCCAGACCCCTCTTTTCTCTTAAATTCCTATATAAAACACATTAAATCTTTGTCTCCTCTCATCCATTCTTTCCATTTGGAATTTAAATGCATTCATCTCTCTCATTCCTTTGATTTGTTCTTTCATATCTTCTTTTATATCCGTTCACACTACTTAAATTCTCACTTATCCATTGTTCCAGTCCATCCATGCATCCCATTTTGTCCACTAGCTTTTCCAACAATGTATATCTCTGGGTCCTGGATTTGATTCCTCCTCCTATCATTAAAAGTACTGTATAACACTCACTGCTAATACATAGCTTATCTCTATACACTTCCACTGACCCATTTTTCTTAATTTCATCCGCATAAATAGCCTAATCCTTGACATATATTGCCAATTCCACTCCCATATCTACTTATGCCACTCTACTTCCCACTATCAGAGCTCTCATCAAAACACAGCCATTTACTTCTCCTGCTTGCTCAACACTCCTAATATGCATATACGAGGTTTATTATATGTGATGTCACTGACAGCCTGCAATACTCCTAACTTAATGCACTTGTGTAGTAGTAGAGGACTGTCCTGATGTTTCTGTCCAGATTAAAGTACAAAATAAGCAGTAATATGTATATACTGGGTTTATTAGATGTGACATAACTGACAGCCTGCGACATTGCTAACTTAATCTACCTGTGTAAGTAATATGTACATACCAGATTTATTATATGTGATGTAACTGACTGCCCATGACAGTCCTAACTTAATGTACCTGTGTAGTAGTGGAGGACTGTCCTGATATTTCTGTCCTGATTAATGTACAAAATAAGAAGTAAGATGTATACACCAGGTTTATTATATGTGACGTAACTAACGCCTGCGATATTCCTAACTTAATCTACCTGTGTAGTAGTAGTAGTAGAGGACTGACCTGGTGTTTCTGTCCTGATTAATGCATAGAATAAGAAGTAATATGTATATACCAGGTTTATTATATGTAATGTAACTGATAGCCTGTGGCATTCTTAACTTAATATACCTGTGCAGTAGTGGAGTATTGGCCAGGTGTTTCTCTCCTGATTTATCAATCAGGAGAGAGACATAATGTTAATGATGATGTTTTTGATAATTATGATGATAAGGTGACAATTGTTACTTTCTGTACAATTGCACATCATCCAAAAATTTTAATTTGAAATTTAACAAAAATACATGTTTGAGGAATCTTTGAATAAAAAAAAGCCATTTTAAAAATGGGCTCTGTGTGTGCATGCCTGTGTTTGGGTGTGCACGCGTCCATGCATTTGTTGTAGCATAACTCAAAAACAAAAAATCAGTTATACACCTAACTTCATATTTAAGTTTAGTATCTTTCAAAGGATGCTACATGAAGGTTTTCAAGAAAATCTTCCATTCCAGACTACACTTTACTTGAAACAATTTTCTAAAATGTTTATTTTCTCAGAAATGGCTCTAACAATTTTGACAAAAGTACCATATACAGAGTGTATCAGAAATATTTTTACAAACCTCAGGTATGGTTTCCTTAACAAGAAGTAAGAAGATTCATATGAATGAATGCCATAATCTTTGTTTTCTTGTTAGGAGCTGATCAACACAGTGGTACACTTATAACACACAAAACTCATAATAATGCTCGAAATGCCCTCTTCTTGTTTCTAGGCATGCTTGCACTCATCAAATCATGGACTGTCACATACTTTCAAAAGCTCTGGAATAATATCAAATGGTTTTGCAGGCTTCCATGATACATCAGTGAAGAGTTTCTTCATATGGGATGGTTGCTCCACAAACGAATAGTTTCAAGTGCTCCAAAGATAAAAATCAGAAGGATTGAAGATGGGAGAACCTGCAGGCCAGAAACTGGTCCTGCTCTGCCTATCCATCAGTCATGGTAGATACCAGTAAAGGCATCTGGAACAATATAACTAAAATATGCTGGAGCCCTATCAGGCATAAATCACATATTTTGTTATATTTGCAGGTGCAGATCTTCATGAAGTAAGTCTGGAATAGTGTTCTGGATAATGTCTCTGTAGATAGTATACTCCTTCACAGGAGAGAAAGTCTCCGAGGGATGAGATGCAGGGGGTGTTGGCGAAGGTTCCCACACCCTCCCTGGATAGATTTATGACACACCATGTCAGTACAGTTACAGACCATTCAAAACATCCTGACGGCTTCTACTTTTGTGAATGAATCTTCTCGGTTTTAGTGTACAGAGTGATAGGGTGCATGTTGTTTACATCTGCTCCTTGTGTAGCAGGCATTCTCTGCCACACACATTCGCTGTCCTTGTCGCGCTGTGTAACACAGGATATTACTTTGGGGACTTTCTTTGCATTGCTGGACTATACCTGTAAGATGTTCTGGTAGAACATATGGACCTACCAGATAGTTACCTACAATTCCAGCCCACTCATTTATCCTTATGTCTAGTCTGAAGTACAGCATGAGGATTACAATCTGTCCATATGTGTACGTTGTGGAAATTACAAATTCCATCTCTCCCAAATGTTGCCCCTTCTGTAAACAAAACTGACAAGACGAACAATGGATTGGCTATATTAAATTATAGATGAGTTGTATTTTTTACACATCAGCTTCACTTACTTCAAAATCCCACTGGAAGACAACCCCACATTTAAATTTATCACAAAATCAACAGATGGCAGCAGCAACTCCAGAACTACTTATACCACTGGATCAAGCTTTAGTCACATTAGAGCTGATGATACAAACAATAGTTCACGAAACATGTCCTTAATATAGGTACGTAAGTGAAGCTGATGTGTAAAAAGTATGACTCATATATAATTTAATATATTTTTCGCTTCACTGTGGTGTTCCAATACAGAAATTTCAATATAAATGGATTGGCCCTTTGTGCTACAAACCCTAAGGCTACTAAAACTTGAACTATAGCCAGCTGTGTTGGTGTGACCCTGTAGCTGGACCTTCCCAGCCACTGTTTCTAGAAAGCCGCAGACTTTTGGAAAATGCAGCAACAATGGGCAGAATGTTCTGGAGCCTCTCTCTGTCTTCTACTCTCGTATTAAGTGCCCAGCTCTGGCCTATGGCAGCAGCACAACAATGCCACATGGTGACAATATCAGATTTATTAAATTTTAGATGAGTCGTATTTTTTACACATTTGCTTCACTTTCGTACCTTTCGTACCTCGTGAAGCAGATGTGTAAAAAATACGACTCATCTAAAATTTAATAATTTTTCGCTTCACTGTGGTGTTCCAATACAGTTAAATCTCGAATATCAGATTTCTTTAAAATAACTTTGAATCAGAACTGAACCTGAGTTTTAACATTGCAAAACTGTAAATATACACTCTAATGCTGTCCTTCCTATAATTTCATTTAATTTAGACAGGTTCTATTTAAAAACATTTTTTAAAAATCAAACTTTTGTAATTTGAAATCTTGAATAATTCTATTTTTTCCTTGCTCCCTTCAACTGTGAATTAGCCAAGTTTGACGGTATATGCATATTATTCTTATTCTGTACATTAATCAGGACAGAAACATCAGGGCAGTCCTCTAGTACTACACAGATACATTAAATTAGGAGTGTCGTTTGTGTGTCAGATATGTAACATATAATAAACCTGGTATATACATATTACTTCTTATTTTGTACATTAATCAGATACGTCACATATAATAAACTTGGTATATACATATTACTTCTTATTTTGTACATTAATCAGATACGTCACATATAATAAACCTAGTATATACATATTACTTCTTATTTTGTACATTAATCAGATACGTCACATATAATAAACCTAGTATATACATATTACTTCTTATTTTGTACATTAATCAGATACGTCACATATAATAAACATAGTATATACATATTACTTCTTATTTTGTACGTTAATCAGGACAAAAACATCAGGACAGTCCTCTACTACTACACAGGTACATTAAGTTAGGAGTGTCATGGTTTGTTAGTCACGTCACATATAATAAACCTGGTATATACATATTACTTCTTATTTTGTATATTAATCAGGACATAAACATCAGGACAGTCCTCTACTACTACACAGGTACATTAAGTTTGAAGTGTCGTGGTCTGTCAGTTACGTCACATATATTAAACCTAGTATATAAATATTACTTCTTATTTTGTATATTAATCAGATACGTCACATATAATAAACCTAGTATATACATATTACTTCTTATTTTGTACATTAATCAGATACGTCACATATAATAAACCTAGTATATACATATTACTTCTTATTTTGTACATTAATCAGGACAAAAACATCAGGACAGTCCTCTACTACTACACAGGTACATTAAGTTAGGAGTGTCATGGTTTGTTAGTCACGTCACATATAATAAACCTGGTATATACATATTACTTCTTATTTTGTATATTAATCAGGACAAAAACATCAGGACAGTCCTCTACTACTACACAGGTACATTAAGTTAGGAGTGTCATGGTTTGTTAGTCACGTCACATATAATAAACCTAGTATATACATATTACTTCTTATTTTGTATATTAATCAGGACATAAACATCAGGACAGTCCTCTACTATTACACAGATACGTTAAGTTAGGAGTGTCGTGGTTTGTCAATCACGTCACATATATTAAACCTAGTATATAAATATTACTTCTTATTTTGTATATTAATCAGGACAGCCCTCCACTACTACACAGGTACATTAAGTTAGGAGTGTCAGAGGCTGTTATGTAACACATAATAAACCTGGTGTAAAAGTGAAAAACTGAAGCTATTAACAGTGAAGAAAATATAAAAATATTATGATGAGTAACAAAACTGCAGTTATATGGGATTAGTTTCACAAATTCATAATTTGCATCTTCAGCCAAGCTATTTATTACCATTGTTATCACTACTGTTGCTAGGAGACATGGTTTTTTGTTTTGTTGTCAACTCCAAAAGTAAAATAAACTTACTGACAGAAACAATTGATAGTATTTCAAAATTCACTATGAGATTCCTATTTTTCAAAATAAATATTTTTTTTCCAAACCATAAAATCTCTGGGTTTATTTCATTGCTTTAATCATTTCACCTGTGGATTATATCACATTACATTTATTTTGTGATTAAGTGGCCAAAAACGATCTGATAGTGCTGATTTATGAATCTGTTTTTATGTAATATTTCTGAACTGTACTTTCATTCCAGTTTACAAACGACATTTAATTTTACCGATGTAAACCCATCAAAATCCAAGCAACTATATTGATAAATGCCATATAACTTGGAATAGGAAATTTTATATTTTTTATAAAAATACAGTAAATTCTTTATATTACATTTATTGCGAATAACTAAAATTATTCCATGTTCTTTAACAATTTTTGTAATTTTTTTACTAGCCCAAGCAAATTTATATGAAAAATGTACTGTACAGTATATTAAGCTAGCAGTTTTGTGGAGGTGCTTTCAGCTCCGTTAATATATAAGTTGTTTTAGCTCTATGTACGTATTTTATATATAAATCATTTACATTTTATCAGAATGTATAATAAAGAACATTGTAGTATGTATTTTCATCCCTTTAAGCATAACTACTCACTGCATCAATGCCTCCAAAAAATATTTCCATCCCCAACATCACAATATCTTCCCAGCTGAGGCTCTCTTTGCCAAACAATGCTGTGAGAAAAGGATGCAACTGTTTTATCTCTTGAGGATTTTTCTTGTATTCTTTCTGCAGCCTCTTAAGTTTGCCTTCTACAACCCTAGAAAAATACATTATGTATGTATTAAAATGCTGCTCTCATATACAGAGTCTTCATTTGGATATATGTCCATATAACAGGGATTGCTTGCCCAGCACTGCACTTTTCTAACCAGATGTCTTCTTTCTCTATGTGTCAACTAATTAATATTGTAAAGAAGTTGATAGTAGTGTTGTAGTGGGTTAGTGCTGAATCCAGGGGCGGTTCTTAATAAGGGTGTGAAGGCGCCCGCTCCCCTTAAAAATCTTATGGAACTAAATGAACCATGGCCTTGTGACTATTGAGGATAGTTTACTTTTAAAATATGAGAAAGCTTCATATGGTGTAAAAGTGATGTTTTCATATCCACAGCATACGGCTTGGTGCGGAAGGACTAGTGCCCAACTGCTGCATTTCCACGTAGCCAAACGCATGCAGCTCTGGAGATGGTGAAGAAGTGAGGGAAACACTTGCATATGTCGAGATTTAACTGTATTGGAACACCACAGTGAAGCGAAATAATTATTAATTTTTAGATGAGTCGTACATATAGGCACTAGAAAGAAAGAACACTTCAGGCACTTAAGATACAAAAATATTGATAAGTCCGCAATAGCAGCTCATTTCTGGTCTGAAAATCATGAAATTGAAGATAGCTCAGAATTACTAAAATACGTACAAAAACATAGTGAACTCGTCATATGGGAGAGAATATACATAGAAAAACATAAAAACCAACTAATGAACTTTGAAATCCCGCCAGAAGAGAATCCCACATTTAAGTTCATCACTAAATCAACAGATGGCAGCAGCAACCCCAGAATTACCCACACCACTGGATCAAGCTTTAGTCGCATAAGAGCCGAAGATGCAAACGATGATTTGCGAAACATGTCCTCAAAATAGGTACGAAAGTGAAGCAGATGTGTAATAAATATGACTCATCTAAAAATTAATAACTTGCATATGTGCTTATCTGGCGTGGTTCTATCTGTGCCTAGCGCTGTCCCCAGAGTAGTATTATAGTGTTAAAATGCACGATTTCTTATTTTACTGTTCTTTGTGGAGTTAGAAACATAAACAGGCTTAGAAAATCCAATGACTAAAGAATGATGGATAACTTTGTAAAATCACTAATAGAAGTGCAATTTTCAAGGTTGACCTCCTTAAGAGAAAGTACAATTGAAATCGTTGGGTAGACCAACGCTGGAATTCTTGATAGAAAAAAATAAACTAATAAAAATGAAAATAGTCTGACTATACAGCTGAACTATACAGCTGATACAGTAATAAAGGAACATTTAGAAACAGCCACAGTATTTAAACAGAAACAGTGCATTGTTACCATTCAGTGTAATGTGCCACATGTTGTTTCAAATCACTGTCAGATGGTTTTCGTATTCCATTATGTATATGCGAAATTTGTATATGAGAGATTTGTTTTTTTTTTATTTTTTTGAATCCTGAAAGAAGAGATGTAGAATCTTTGACAAAGTGCATAAGGAATGAAATCAACCCGCTTCTTGGAAATACAAAAGAAAAGCTCATTGTTCAAACCTTTAATGGGACCAGTGTTATTAGTGGAAGGACTGGTGGAGTACAAGCCAAAATAAGGGAAGCATATGCATATGCGTACTTTCTCCATCACTATGCACACTAGTTGAATTTAATCTTACAAAAGGCAACATACACTGATTACCAGGTACACATGTTCTTTTCAAATCTATCGGGGATTTGAGCATTCTTTTCCAATTCCTCTTTGCGATCTGATATTTTAGAGAAAGGTGTGCAGGCAAGATCGCCCAGAGCTGCATTAACAAGATGGAATTACAATATTCGTACCATCAATGATGTATACAAAAACATAGAAAACCTGAGAGATTGCTTCAAAATTATTGAAAATTATACAAGCACAATAAACGAAGCCAATAGCTATAGTAGAGCTCTTGAATATCCAAATTTAACTTTTTGGCTAATATTTTCCAAAAAATCCTACCTCATGTAGACATTTTGTACCAACAATTCAAAATAAGAGCAAAGATAGTGTAACATATTGGAGTGACATCCTTATATTTAAACAACAAATGGAAAAGGATGAAATACACAAAAACTTATGTGAAGAGCTTCAACAGTCGCCAAAGAAAGGAAAAGGTATAGCATGTGCAAGGGTTGGAGATGTCAAGGTGTGTAAAGTCATCACAACTACTGTTATAGATAGCTTTGCTCATAATGGACATCTAGCAGCTGCATCTTTGCTGTGTAACAACTTATTTACGGATTTCTGTGAACATTTACCGGAAGAAATTTTCCATGAGTGGTGCAATATTGTCCCTTTCTACAGCAAGGAAAACTGCACACAGAGTTGGAGCTAATTTACAGACGAAATACTTGAACATTCAAGGAGCATCGAAACGTTTTCAGTTCATATACAAAAATAACCTTTCGTCATTGTTCAGTGAAGTCACACAACTTTTGAAAATTGTCATAAGTACGCCAATGACGACTGTGGAGGCTGAAAGTTGTTTTTCCACTCTAGAAAGGATAAAAACGCTTTTAAGAAATACAGTGACAAACGACAGACTCAATGCTTTAGCAATGCTGCCAATAAATAAGGACCTTATCAGTAACATGCAGGATTTGGATGAAAGAGTTATGGAAAATTTTATTAAATTAAAGAACAGAAGACTTGATTTTGTATATAAATAGACAAAAAGTGTAATTCATGATAAAATGAACAAATGCAAAATACGAGTATTAATGTGTGTACATACAGTACGTGAATCTGTGGCAGCTTATGTCGCGAACATTACTTCTGGATTACATACAAAATTCAGCTAGTTACAGTGAAGTAATAAATATTACACGAATATAAATATTTGTTAATGAATCTCCACTTATCTAAGAAGTTGTTAATATTTCTTTCTTCTTTCTAAGATCGATTTCGAAAGCACATCGCATTTGTCTTCAGTTAATTACAAATAATCCTCTTTCACCTTTTCTTGCTGATCTTTTCATGAGTTTTTTCGAAATACAAGTCACTAAAGCTTTTCCTTTGATGTTTAAAGCATGGTATGGATATATGTGTTTGGAGGAATTTAGTAACAGTGACATCAAAATTAATCTCAAAAACTATTTGTAGTTGGTTTATTGATACTTGTCACTTTTTATATTAATGACAGACTAGTTTCAGAGGCAATCGCCTCCATTTTCAATCTCTTTCTAACTGGCATCTGTTGTTGTCTGCTCTCTCTCTCTCTCTCTCTCTCTCTCTCTCTCTCTCTCTCTCTCTGGTGGTGGAACTATGAACTTTTTGTCAAATTATCTACTGGTGGGATTTCAAAGTTCATTACGCGATCCTTATTTTTTTCCATATGAATATGTTCTCCCATGTTGTCAATTTATTTTGGTTTATCACTCCTTTTAATAATTTTGGATTTGGATCAATGTCATGATTTTCATTCCAAAAATGAAATGCCAATGCTGACTTATTTTCTTGTTTCAATCTGATGTTTCTAAAGTGCTCTTTGACTCTGGTTTTTAGATTTCTTTTAGTCTGACCTACGTAGCATTTTTCACAATTCTTACAACTTATTTGTTATATTCCGGATCTGTTAACTGATGGGATTTCATCTTTTGTTTTTGAATTTAGCAATTTTAAAATTGAGTGCCAAGGTGATATTTTGTTCCTTGAAGATCTTTTTAAATTTATTAAATGCTTTCGAGTGATATATGAATGAACTGAATATGCTGTTGCTTTCTTTTTCTTTTGTAAATGTGGTGTTCTGTAGTTTAGCTTTTCTAATTTTCTTCAACACCAAACTTTTGTTGTATCCATTTTCTTCTGCTATGTGTAGTATTGCTTTTTGTTCTTTGAAATATTCTTCTTTTTCCAAGGGTATATTGACTAGTCTGTGTGTAAGGTTGTTTATTATAGCATGTTTATGTGTAATTGGGTTGTGGCAATTATTTTTTATGTAATTTTCTGAATGTGTTGGTTTCCTGTAAATTCCAAATTTCATTTTGTGTCGTTCTTGATGATATTTAGATCCAAGAAAGAGAGTTGTCCATTGATTTCCTTTTCTATTGTGAATTATATAGTACTTTCTTGCAGATTGAGTAATTTTAATACATCATCTAAATGTTTATTCGGTACAATTGCAAAGATGTCGTCAACATATCTATACCAAACTTTGAAGATCAATGGGAAAGACTTTTTAATTTGTGTTTCAAATGCACTCATAAATAAGTAAGCCAAAAAAGGAGAAAGTGGATTGCCCATTGATAACCCTGATTTCTGCTTGTAGTGCGTTCCATTAAAGCTGAAGAAGTTTTGTTTTTGTTAGAGAAATGTATTCTTCTGCTTCTATTGCTTCCATTTCAATTTATATCAAAGATATAAATTTGGACAAAAATGACAGACTGGTTTCATTTGATGTCATATCTTTATTTCCAAGCATACCAATAGAAACATTACAGACTGTATTAAAAAAAATGGCAAACTACAATAGAAATGGAAGCAATAGAAGCAGAAGAATACATTTCTCTAACAAAAATATGCATTGAACAAAACTTCCTTCAGCTTAGTCTCTCATTAATATAAAAAGTGACGAGTATCAATAAACCAACTACAAATAGTTTTTGAGATGGTATAGATATGTTGATGATATTTTTGCTATTGTTCCTGAAAAACAAATTAATGATGCTTTAAAATTACTAAATTTATAAGATAAAGTTATAAAATTCATATCAGAAAATGAAATTAATGGATTTCTTCCTTTTCTGGATTTGAAAATAATAAGAAATAATAACAAATTAGATTTTGGTATTTATAGGAAATCTACTTATATCGATAATTACATAAAAAATAAAAGTGTTAACCCTTTTTTCACTTAAATTTGATATTTTTAATAGTTTGATTTATACATTAATAAATATACCCCTGAATAAAGAGGAATTTAATAAAGAATATAAACATATTATTAATACTGCTTTAATTAATGGTTTTAATAAATATTTTATACAAAAGAAGGTTGAAAATTTTAAATATAAAAACTGTTAATGATATTTATACTCTTAAAAAAATAAAAGATGATTATAATTTTAAAAACTTTACTTACCATCCTTGGGTTAATAAACATTTTCAAATTTTTTTTAAACAAGTTGGTATAACTTTAGTTTCTCAAAATAAATATAGTATTAAAAATTTATTACAATTTTATAAAAAAGATAAAATTCCAAATAATAAAAATTCTGGCATTTATCAATTTAATTGTTTAGATTGTGATCAGGTTTATATTGGAAAGATGAAACGTAGTTTGGAAACCAGAAAGAAAGAATATTTTCGTAACATTAAATATAAACAAATTGATAAATCCACCATAGCAGATCATTTTTGGTCATTTAACCATGAAATAAATCCCAAAGTTAAATTATTAAAACAATTAAATGTCCCATAGATTTAATTGTGTGGGAAAAAATATTTATTTTAAAAAATAAACATAACGTAATAAATTTTGACATACCGGCAGTTGATTCTGTTTTTAGGTTTGTTTCATCTTCAAATGTTGGTAATGCTGAAAACATAACTGAAGAAAAAACATGGTAGCCGAGATTTCCTTAACAACAGAGTTTGTTTGTAATGAACTGAAGACGAATGCGATGTGCCTTCGAAATCGATCTTAGAAAGAAGAAAGAAATATTAACATCAACTTCTTAAGATAAGTAGAGATTCATTAACAAATATTTATATTTGTGTAATATTTCTGGATTTGGCTGAGTTTGAATGATGCTCTAATATCATCCTTTTATATGTTGCATGCATATTAATATAGCAGCTTTGGGCAAAGATCATGTTAGGCTTCCTGTACTTATTTCTGAGGAATATATTACAACTTGAGAACCACTATTTCCGTTCATTATAGGGGTAGAATATGGAGGGGAAAAATATATATATATATATTTAAAATTTACAGGTATAATAATTTATTGTCGTCAATACTTAGCAAGCAAAACCATTTCCGCACTCCCCAAACATTTCGGCCACGAGCTGCCACTGGCTGAATCTTCATTTATGATTCGTATGTGACAACAAACTCTTGTAGAGAGTGACACAAATTCCCCACTGTTCACGTTATCTTGTGGAACAGGATCTATTTTTGATAAGAAGCTGTGTTCTTACCCAGGAGAAAGTATAAAATATTAATGACATTTTAGAAAGTCCAAAGAAATCTCTGAGAAACCTTGCCCATGAGTCAGGACTTTTTCAAACTTGGCTTAGATTGTTACTAAACTTTTGAATTTAAGGTTCTATAAGGTAACTGTAGTTCAGAAATTGTGATAATATGAATAGAGTTAATGTGTGTTTGATAATAATTACATATATAAATAAAAATAAAAGAGATCCACATCTTCTATGTTTGAGGCATGATTAAGGAAGGGGTAACAAATGGACACATGCTGATATTGCTCTCACAAGTGAGGGCAAAGGTAACAAAGAGCATGGCAATGAAAGACACAACAGATGAAGTGCTGAGAGAATTAATGGAACTTAAAATATGTTGAACTAAAGTATTGGCATAAGCAAAGAGAATAAAAAAGACAAAGTAAGCAACAAATTAGGAGAAATTCTGAGAGAGATCCTGTTCATAAAAAGAAGAATAGAATGAAAAAATTCTTGCTAGTCAGTTTTTAACACTCTGTCAGTTGCATTTTTATTTTTTGAAGGACTAGTTTCGGAAACTGTTTATTCAAAAATTAAAAATGTAAGTGATGGAGTGTTAAAAGCAGACTACAAGATTTTTACAAATAATTTGGACGTCACTATTTCTAAATTCTTCCAAACACACAGATAAGAATAGAGAATATAGAAGACAAGAGCAGAAGATAGGACCTTTGATTAGAGGAACTGAAGAGAATGTACCAAAGAATGTGAGACACTAAATATAAGATCTTGTAGAAGGAAAACTAGGAACTGAGGTTAGAAGATACTAGATATGCAACATTTTCTGTTTTGGAAGGAGAAATGGGAGAAGGAAAATATCAACAATCTTCTCCATTACAAAAGTGGTCTTCGAAGTGATAAAACAGCAAAGAAACTAAAAGGTGCTGACAATTACATTAACAGAGATTTAGCCTAGAAGCAAAAGAATAATTAAAAGGGCTAATAACACTCAAAAGAGTCATTGATAGTAAAGGGAAGTTGGTATATATATACAGAATTTTAAATTATGGATAGATAGCAAACTGGCAGACAGCGAAATTGATGACCAGGACAAGTTATGTGCAGTGAACCAAGAACGCATGAACTTGATACTAAATGCAAAAACATAACATTCACATAAGAAATGATGGACCAACAGGCACAGAATCAGCAGCAAGAGTTGGTAGTGAAATTAATGGAAGCGATGTCAGAAGACAGAGAAACAAAGAAAGGATTCAAATTCAAATTTATTCATCCTTTAAAATCAAATCTGTACATAGTACCTTGATATAGGATACGTCAGTAAATTTACACTTAATATTACAAAGTTAAACATCAAATATACCTAAGCTACATTCAATTATAATGTAACACAAATTGGATATAATTATAAATGAGAGAAATGAACAAGCTAAGTAAATTCATGTTTTATGATTATCTGGATTTGTAAATTGCAGATATTCCTTTACAGTGTAAAAACAGTGCTCGTGATGATATCCTGGATGATACCAACATTGCTCAAGTGGAGTGAAGATGAAGTGGATAGATAACAACAGTTCTGGTGATAAAAATGGATGTGAAGATCTGATATACAAGCAGTTTGAAAGGGTAAATAAGATAATGGGGGAGAAAAGAGAAAACTAAAAAGTATAGGTTATGTAGGAACGAAAAAGGTAGAATGGCAAATAGAAGAGGGATGTGATGTTAAGATTATATAAGTATTCAAAGAAACACAAACTGTAACAACACAAAGCAAGTGGGGTAAGAGGATGTGGTGAAAATGGAAAGGAAAAGCAGGGGGGGGGGGATGAAGTAAAGAGATGAAATGAAAATGAATGATGATTTACCTTGATGGAGAAGGAAAGTGGGAAAGAAAGGCAATTAAGTGGCAAGGGTAAGTTTAAAAATACAAAGAAACTATTGAATAAGCTAAAAATTAAACAGAAGCTAGTAAAAGAGTAAGAACTAGTAGTATAATATCAGGTAATAAACTTAAGATAGGGAAAAATGAAATTTTGGTATTAGAGAAAAACTAATGTGAGATAGGCAAAGAGAGACTTTTTTAATCAACTCCCTTTAAATTTAAATTTAAGAGACTTTTTTTGTTAATTTATGTCCTCCAATGTAAAGTCGCATCAGATGAATGAAATGGGTGAAATGATGCTCAAATGAGCCCAAGGTCCATAGATCTTAGTATTACCCAAACATTCTTCTTTCAGGAAATGGAAAATCCATAGAAACAACCTTATCCAGGTAACTCACCTTGGCCAAGCTTCAAACTCAAGACCCCTACTCTATAGAGGAAGGCAAATAGACATAGAAGTGAGGCTGCAATGAAACAGTGAAATCAAGTTACATAAGATTAGAGAAGTGTATACGGAAAATTGAATAATAAGAGCAAAATAGTGGAAATAAGTTCAGAAGGTGAGAAAGTGAATAATGAGGGGAGATAAAATATAAATCAGAGTGGAGAGTGAGAGCAGGATGGATTAGAGAAAAGATATGAAATAAATGTGCCCAAATGAAAACTTAAGGGGGACAAGGGTTACCATACATGTTAACCGTTGAACACCATAGTCCAATGGACCCAAAGATAAATTTAAAGTATTCCAATTAAAGGAAAACTGTAATATGTATAAAGGTAAATGTAACCCAATGTAGATCATAAATTCATTCATTCATGTGAATATTACAGTTTAATTTGAATGAGAAATATCAGTTAACATTTTAATTTAGTGGCGCCACCTAATGAATAAATCTCATTTTATTTATTTCATTTTGTTCATTAACACAGTTTATCAGGATCATATCTGCATGATTGCATGCAGAAATTTCATCCTATAGGAAGTCTTCTACATGTCATTAGGTCTACTGACATAGGACCATCATTTTTAAGCATAAGTACCCAGTGTGATATTAAAACTAGTGATGATATCCAGTATTAATACTAATGCTAGTGACTGTACACAGTACTGCAGAAATTTGTTTCAAGCATACCTGTGTATAACAGCATGTGCAGACTCAAGTTTTCTGTAACCTTCTGTAGGATAAACTTTCCACAATGGAAGTCCAATTAAAGTTTCATAAAGACCATCCATAAAGTTTGAACTGGCAGTTATAACATCTTTTGTTTCTTCTTTATTATGGTCTGCATTCAAACATGGGAATCGAACTCCAGGACTGGTTATTGAAATAGCTGGAAGCAACAAAGCAAAATATCCAATTCATCAGTAGGTTTAGGTAACTGGAATAGAGCAATTAAACAATTCATACAGGACATGAAATATTATATTTTGTTTAAATATAACTTAACTTATAAATTGTTACACAAAGTACCTACAGAAGGAATGTGAAATACAAATTTCAAACTTATGTTATTAGTTTTGCAAGATGATGTCTTCAAGAAGAGGTGAATGAAAAATAGTTAAGTTTTAATAATTAAATACCATAATCTGCACTAACCACTGTCTGTGCAACTTGCAGTGTATATGGGCAATTTAAAAATGATTTTGTTGTTTAATTCACATGGCAGTTACATAACAAAGTGACAAACACTTCGCAACAACAAAATATAATGTATTCTTAGACACTTCATGCTCTGGTTATTTTATAAGGAATAGTAAAAGCCCATATTACTTTCTCTGCCACATACATAGAGGTAAAGCAGGTACTGCATTACACAAATTTCACAAATTTGAAATATACGTTTTGAAGTCTTCTGGGGAAAAAAAGAGAGAGAGGGAGAGAGAGAGAGAGAGAGAGAGAGAGAGAGAGAGAGAGAGAGAGAGAGAGAGAGAGAGAGAGAGAGAGAGAGAGAGAGTGTGTGTGTGTGTGTGAATAAAGTCCTCTACATTCTTGATTACTTTTGCATAACTGATAAACTATATGAGATAGATAAAATTTTACTAAACAAAAACAAAGTATATTGTATTAAAACATACAATATATGTCAAACTGTTTTTTTTTTTTTTTTTTTTTTTTTTTTTTAACAACTGGGATATTATTATTTGCCTGAATTTTCCATTACTTATATTTTCCTTGAATATGAAGACATTGTTAATTTTTTATTTCTTGTCTGTACAAAAAGAATGGAATTTCAAAGCCATGCCATAGTAACCAAGCCTTTGAAACATTTGACTATTGCTTTAAATCTATTTTATTCCTATATTCTCTTGCACCTGCAAGAAAATTAGCAGTAAGGTAATATTTATCTTGTATATAAGCTGAGGCTTTCACGGCTGGCATCTTGAAGATAAATGTCGTGTTCCGGGCTTATGGGCCGTGATCTTGAAATTCTTGAGTGAATCGTTGTTTTGCCAGGAACTGCGCCTAGCATCAACACCCTGATGATGCCAGGCGCAGTTCCTGGCGAAACGTTGGTTCACTCAAGAACTTCTAGACCACGGCCCATAAGCCTGGAACACAACATTTATCTTCAATATTTATTTTGATTAGTACAAAGTAGATAGAGGAATAAGAGTTCATAAGAATAGTTGGTACAAGATTTGAGAAAGTCATATCAGGGCAACACCAGATTTTTCAAGAAGCTTTCCAACACGCATACACCTCAACTTTCATCCATTTGTTAAGCACCCAGAGAAGGTATTTATTGAGTAATATTTTATTAATAGCAGTGAAGAAGCACATGCAAGCTAGCTGGGAAATGTATGGAACACTTTGATACATGAAAGGGATACTATCAACTAAATACAAAATGAATCATATGTGAGTGTATGGCAGCTCCTACATGGCACCTCAGAGATGTGTTGATTCAAAGTGTAACAAGAGGCTGTGAAGGACTTCCTGAAATCACTTGTTACTAATTTTCACCAGAAATTTTTCTTGATATTGGTTTTGCAGTATAACACATAAATCATCATTAGGGCTACAGTGTGAAACTATTTGTCTTTTGGAATGACAACTGAGAGTATGGCTCCACGGATCCAAATAATTCAACCTGACTGAGATTTGAACACCGGAGCTTTTGAATGTGAAGCAGACCCTCTACAACCACACTACAAAAGTGGACTAACTGACCTTCAGTTCTGTCCTACATCCCTCTCTCCCAGGAGTCAAATTGGGTTTACAACTGCTGTGTTGGTCTGGGTGGCAAGTTGGTTAGACACTGGTCTATGATTCTGAGGTTGAAAACTGTCTCCTACTGACAGTTTAGCTCTAAGTCTATAAAAGAATACAACTGAAAAATTCAATGCCAAGGATGGACTTTGAACCATGAATCTCCTGGTTTCAGTCCAGTCGCTCTTACCCATTGAGCTACCATGGCCAATGTACCATCGCATCATTAAATTTCTTCAATTGACTCATTATATTTTCCTGGTTAACTGCTAGGGGTTCTTGTATTCGAGATACACACAAGGGTTTGTTTTTTTTTTTTTTTTTTTTTTTTTTTTTTTTTTTTGTAATTTACGTCCTCCAACGTTGAGTCATATCGGAGGATGAATGAAATGGGTGAAGTGGTGCTCAAATGAGTCCGGGGTCCATGGAGCTTAGAGTTACCCAACATTCGTCTATTAGGATAAGGGAAAACCCTGGAAAAAACCTTATCCAGGTATATGTGTTTGGAGGAATTTAGTAACAGTGACGTCAAAATTAATCTCAGAAACTATTTGTAGTTGGTTTATTAATACTCGTCACTTACTTGTTTATATTTATGAGAGACTAGTTTCAAAGGCATTCACCTCCTTTTCAATCTCTTTCCAACTGGCATCTGTTGTTGTCTGCTATCTCTCTGGTGGTGGAACTATGAACTTCTTTGTCAAATTTTATCTACTGGTGGGATTTCAAAGTTCATTACGCGATCCTTATTTATCCATATGAATATGTTCTCCCATGTTGTCAATTTATTTTGGTTTATCACTCCTTTTAATAATTTTGGATTTGGATCAATGTCATGGTTTTCATTCCAAAAGTGAAATGCTACTGCTGACTTATCTTCTTGTTTCAATCTCATGTTTCTAAAGTGCTCTTTGACTCTGGTTTTTAGATTTCTTTTAGTTTGACCTATGTAGCATTTTTCACAATTCTTACAACTTATCTGGTATATTCCGGATCTATTAACTGGTGGGATTTCATCTTTTGTTTTTGAATTTAACAATTTTAAAATTGAGTGTCTATTAGTAGGTGCCAAGGTGATATTTTATTCCTTGAAGATCTATTTATTAAATGTTTTTGGGTGATATGTGAATGAACTGAATATGCTGTTGCTTTCTTTTCCTTTTGTAAATGTGGTTGCTTTCTTAATGGTTTTCTTTAGTTTAGCTTTTCTAATTTTCTTCAACACCAAACTTTTGTTGTATCCATTTTCTTCTGCTATGTGTAGTATTGTTTTTAGTTCTTTGAAATATTCTTCTTTTTCCATGGGTATGTTGACTAGTCTGTGTGTAAGGCTGTTTATTATTGCATGTTTATGTGTAATTGGGTTGTGGCTATTATTTTTTATGTAATTTTCTGAAATTGTTGGTTTCCTGTAAATTCCAAATTTTATTTTTGTGCCTTACCTGATGACATTTAGATCCAAGAAAGAGAGTTGTCCATTGGTTTCCTTTTCTATAGTGCATTTTATAGTCCTTTCTTGCAGACTGAGTAATTTTAATGCATCTTCTAAACATTTATTCGGTACAATTGCAAAGATGTCGTCAACATATCTATACCAAACTTTGAAGATCAATGGGAAGGACTTTTTGATCTGTGTTTCAAATGCACTCATAAATAAGTTAGCCAAAAAAGGTGAAAGTGGATTGCCCATTGATAACCCTGATTTCTGCTTGTAGTGTTTTCCATTAAAGCTGAAGAAGTTATGTTCAATGCATATTTTTGTTAGAGAAATGCCAGATGCCAGTTGGAAAGAGATTGAAAATGGAGGCAAATGCCTTTGAAACTAGTCTCTCATAAATATAAACAAGTAAGTGACGAGTATTAATAAACCAACTACAAATAGTTTCTGAGACTTATCCAGGTAACTCACCCTGACTGAGATTCGAACTCGGGACCTCTTGAATGTGAGGCAGACACGCTACCACCACGCTATCGAGGCGGGCACTTGAATCCCAAGCTTCATCATTAAACTCTTATTAGTAAATTAAGCCTGGGACCCAAGTACTTACAGTATTAAGTCGCCACAAACGGTGTATCTCGAATACGAGAGCCCCTAGTGGTTTACCAGGAAAATATAAGTTAATTGGAGAATTTAATGTCACAACGGCATGTTGGCCATGGTAGCTCAATGGGTAAGAGCGACTGGTCGGAAACCAGGAGAAATTATCTGTGGTTCAAATCCCGGCAGTGGCATTGAATTTTTCAGTTTGATTCTATCTATCCAAAACCTTAGCCTATACAAGACTAGTGTATTTGAAGGATTAATTTCCATCAATTAATTTAACTAATAAAAGTTTAATGATGAAGCCTGGGATTCAAGTAGTTACAATAGTAAGTAGCCACAAATGGTGTATCTCGAATATGAGAGCCCCTAGTGGTTTATTAGGAAAATATATTGAGTCAATTGGAAAATTTACTGTTACAATGGCACGTTGGCTCAATGGGTAAGAGTGACTGGACGGAAACCAGGAGCTCCATGGTTCAAATCCTGGCAGTGGCATTGAATTTTTCAGTTTGACTCTATTGAAAACCTTAGCCTATACAAGGCTAGTGTATTTGAAGGATTAATTTCCATCAATTAATTTAACTAATAAAAGTTTAATGATGAAGCCTGGGACTCAAGTACTTACAGTAGTAAGTCACCGCAAATGGTGTATCTCGAATACGAGAGCCCCCAGTGGTTACTGTCATGATGGCACATTGGCCATGATAGCTCAATGGGTTAGAGCAAGTGGACAGAAACCAGAAGATCTGTGGTTCAAATCCAGGCTTTATTTCCATGAATTAATTAAACTAATCCAAGTAAATAAATTTACTGGCTTGTAAAAGAGCTCCTGCAGGACAAATTTGGCAGCACTAATATGATCCTAGCAATTTTTGGCACCGTTAAAAGCAACCTTTCTTTTTAACACTGCTGAGCCCAGGCTTCAGGCAAAAGTCAATGATTTGTACCTTTTGTTATGTTTTCTCACTTTGTAATACAACTTCCCTCTGAATTAAATTTATGAAACTTACTTTTGTAATACTTGTGACCTAGTTCCTGTGACTTTATTTTTCTCCTGAAAACGAAAATAATTTAAACATATTTTTTAATATAAAAATTATTTGTGGTTGGTTTATTGACACTCGTCACTTACTTTTTCATATATTTATGAGAGACTAGTTTCAAAGGCCCTGGCCTCCATTTTCAATCTCTTCCCAACTGGCAACTGTTGTTATCTGCTCTCTCTGGTGGTGGAACTATGAACTTTTTTGTCAAATTATCTGCTGGCGGGATTTCAAAGTTCATTACGCGATCCTTATTTTTCCAGATGAATATGTTCTCCCATGTTGTCAATCTATTTTGGTTTATCACTCCTTTTAATAATTTTGGATTTGGATCAATGTCATCAATGTCCAGCAGATAATTTGACAAAAAAGTTCATAGTTCCACCACCAGAGAGAGCAGATAACAACAGTTGCCAGTTGGGAAGAGATTGAAAATGGAGGCCAGGGCCTTTGAAACTAGTCTCTCATAAATATATGAAAAAGTAAGTGACGAGTGTCAATAAACCAACCACAAATAATTTTTATATTAATTTTGACGTCACTGTTACTAAATTCCTCCAAACACACACACATATTTTTTAATATTTGACCCTCTTTCTCAAAAAATACTGAACATACATTTTGCATGAAAGGATATACAATTTATCTTCTTCCAAAAAGTAGGCAAATTGCTAGTGGAATCTTAATTGGAACAAAGAAAAATGTAACCTCAAAATTCAAAATTATTAAAATGATGAATGAAAATGATAAATTTGAATTAATATTTTTGAACTTATGAAAGGAAAGGAACAATTCTCAACATATTTTGCCTACAATCCTCCGAATAATGTTCTAGAATTGAATTTTTTGAATATAACTAAAAAAACTATCATAATGGGAGATTTCAATGCCCACTCCAAATGTTGGGGCTATAAAGATACTAATCCACCAGGGAGAGTAACAGAAGTCTGGCTACATTCCAATAATATAGAATTAATCTTCAATAAAGACAATATTGGTACATATATCCATCACAATGGTTTAACATATAATCCAGATCTATTATTTGTTTCATCAGATTTAATAGATAGAACGTCACGTAATATTTCTGAAAGTATGGGCTCCAATCATCGAGCAACAATTGCTAACATAACATTAAGTAAAAACAAGACAAAGGCTAACAATAAAAGCTCTTGGAATTTCAAGAAAGCCAATTGGAAAGGATACCAAATAGAATTAGAAAAGTTAATGCCCTCTATGATCAAAACCACTAACATTTCTCCTAACAAAATTAATGATAATCTCTGCCAGCTTCTACTACATACTGCAAAAAAGTACATCCCTAAAGGAAAAGTTAAAACTTACAAACCCTTTTGGTCTAAAGATTTAGAGACCTTAAAAAATGAACGAGAATCAGCTAGAAAGTTAGCTGAAATTAACAAAGATCCTAAAAGTATTCTCAACTGGAAAATAAAAGCAGCAAAATTAAAAAAAGAAATTCTCTGTGCAGATAGAAACTCCTATAGTAAATTTATTGAAACTATTGATTATAGGAAAGATAATAAAGCCATACATAAGTTCATTTCAACACATTATAAAGATAATAATGTTTCTAAACATTCTATTGTATATATAAAGATAAAGAACTAACTGATAACCAAAAAATTGCCAGTGCATTTAATTCAAATTTTACATCATCCAAAATTCCAAGAATATATAAAAAGCTAGAGAAGAACATAAAGAAGGAAATAAATGAAATAAAGAAAAATCAAAAAAATAAACCTTATTTAATTTCAACAGATGAAATATTTTATCATGAATTTACAGCTTCTGAACTTGATGTAGCTATTTGTAAAACACCTAATAGAAAAACCCCAGGACCAGAAAAAATTCATCCAGAATTCATTAAAAATTTAGGTAAAAAAGCAAAAATTATATTACTCGACTTCTATAATCATGTCTGGAAATCTTCTGTTCCATCCAACTGGAAAAAAGCTATTATTATTCCAATACTCAAACCCGGCAAATCAGCAGCTGATATAAACAACTATAGACCTGTATCATTAACCAGTGTTTTAGCAAAAATTATGGAAAGAATGATTTCAGCTAGATTAAATTGGTATCTTGAACAACATAATCTTCTATCACCCTGCCAAGCCGGATTCCGGAAAAACCACACAACCAGTGAACAAGTAATTAAACTCAGTCAAGAAATTAAAGAGGGATTTAATAGAAAAGAAGACACCTTAGCGGTATTTGTTGATCTGAAATCTGCATATGATACTGTATGGAGATGTAATCTTATCAAGAAACTACAACAGATGGGAATTAAAAATAATATGCTTCACTGGATATCAGAATTTGTCTCAGAAAGATATTGCGCAACTTCTTATGGTTCATCATTATCAAGATTCAAAAAAATCCATCTAGGTTTACCTCAAGGAGCAGTACTTAGCACTACTCTATTCAATATCTATATAAATGATCTGCCCAAACAACTTCAACAAACAGGCATCAACACTGCCTTGTATGCAGATGACTTAGTAATTTGGAAATCAGGCAAACTTGAAATTCTAAAGACAAATATTCAAAATTCTTTGAATACCCTTAAACAATGGTGTTCTAAAAACCTCATGGAAGTAAACACTGTGAAAAGTAGCTATCAGCTCTTCTCTCTAAGAAAGAAACAACCCAGTATTACCTTAAGTTATGATAATATCAAATTAACCAGAACAAAAAATGCTCAATATCTTGGAATATTGTTTGACAAAAAATTAAATTGGAAAAAACATTGAAAAAATTAGAGATAAAGCAATTAACCATTTTAAGATATTAAAAAGACTTGCAGGGGTTGTTCAAGATCTACATTAAATACTACATATAATACATATATAAGGCCAGTTCTTAATTATTGTGGAGAAGTACTGATAACATCATCACCTTCAACTTCCATGATACTGGAGCACACACAAAATCAAGCTCTTAGGTTAATTACTGGAGCTATAAAAACTACTTCTATAATAACCTTACAAGCATTTACATGTAACAGACCCATAATGACAGATTTAGAAATGCAAGCCCTTTTAACATATGAAAAGCTCTTAAGAATTCCAGAGAATAATAAATGGGTAAAACAACACACATCCACCTTCAGTTTGAAAACTCAATTAGGCTTCATACAGAAAGTTCAACAACTAAGAAATAAACTAAATTACCCATCCAAAATAGAACCTTTCATGTATCTTAATAACCCACTGAACATCATTGAATTAGAATACTACCTAGATTTACTTGCAGATTTTAAAAAGAAGGAATACTCATCTACAGAAGCTAAAGCATATGCCCTTGAAACCATGAATGTAAGATATCCAGTTGACAAATGGACACATATCTATACAGATGGCTCTCTTTACAATCAAGAAGATGGAGCAGGAGCTACTTGTAAATTCTTTTCTTTCTATAAGCATGTTGGAATTTACATAACAAGTTTTGATGGAGAAATTGATGCAATTTATACTTCCTTACAAAATCTATTTGCCTGGACAAATAAGCTTTCCAACATAGTTTTCTTAACAGATTCTAAAGCAGCTATTCAGGCTATTATTTCAAATGACAGCCCAAAAACCGAAAAGATAAATGAAATTCATAATATGATTAAACATCTTCAAAATTTAAATATACATATAGTTTTCCAATGGATACCATCTCACTGTGGAATTTCTGGCAATGAGCAAGCAGATATGTTGGCCAAGAAGGGTTCCAAAATATCTCAAACAACGAAACAAAATATCCCCTATGAAACAGTTAAAAGATTAATCAAAAACATCTTCACAAAACTATATAACAACTATCTAGTTTCCTCTGAAAAACTTAATTGGAAAGATCTCCAAAACAAACTAAAGACAATTCCAGAACTATCTCGAAAATCTTCAGTAGCAATGTTCAGATTAATCACAGGCCATGATTGTTTGAATGGACATTTATTCAAGGTTGGATTAACAACTTCTCCACAGTGCTGTTTATGTGGTAAAGACGATTTAATGAACATCGATCATCTAACTGTATGTGAAACTCTCCAAAATCAAGATCTAGTCTCCAAATATTGGGAAGCAAGAAGAAAAATGATATTATTATCAAATTCTGAGCATTACACACACACACACACACACACTTTGCATGAAAATTTTAAAGCCACTAAATTATATATTAGTGAAATGTGAATCTTACATGCATGTTAGTTCATCACAATAGTGTTAAATGTCACCATCCAGCTACATAACCTCAATAACCTGTTTACCTTCTATAGTAAATTTGAATAAGTGTTGAAATATGTCAGGTACAACATTGTCACTTTTTATCTTGTGTATGTAATCCACAAAATTACTGGCTGTCTGCTTGTGCCCCTCCATGTATGCTTGTATAACACGTGGTTGAAGAAGTGGAACAACTGCTGCTCGAAACTTATACCATTCTTCTCCGTTTCTTAAAGCAAACATAGGTTATCAGTACTCTCACAGATTCAGCTCTAGAGATTCATCATTATGTTATTGGGTAGTTATCCATAAAAGTGTTGTTAACAGAGAAGCTAATTTTATGTATAAAGACTAAAATTGAGTCATACCTTTTAAAACTTGTAACTTCACTCATGTCCTTTTAAGATATCAGGAACATTTTCAAGACTGCTGCAGTCTCATCATGAGCTGATTAGCGGCTCATCACAGTTGGTTGTTGTCTGGATCTCTTGTAACTGGCTCCCTCTCTCCGAAGATTCTTTACATAAGTTCAGTAGATCACTCACTGATGGCACATCAAAATTTAGAATATGTGGAATGTTTTTAATAATAAAATTTTTTTCCCATGTTTTAAGTTCAAGTTTTGTTGACAATGGTTTTAGGAGTTTGATCTCCTCTCCGAAGAGGTGGTTATCATTCCAGAAATGAAAAGCAACTGCCTATTTTTCTGTTTGTTTATATTTTATGTTCCTATGGACAACAACCAATTGTGATGAGGCCTTGTATGCTGATGTCTATATAGATGGGTGCCGTAACCACCTGTCGCCCTCACATAAATAATAAATAAATAAATAATAATAAATAAATAATCATGTTATACGATACATAAATTCTCATCATCCCAGTTTGGATTTAGATAAAGAATGTCAACAGGAAATGCTACATACATGCAAATTTCTGAAGTAATAGCCTTGAATAAAAATGAAATGCCATATTTTGTGACTTAGATAAGACATTTTACAGCAAAGATCACAACCTCTTGCTGCAAAAGTTAAAATGTCATGGTTTAAATGAAATTTCTATAAATTGGTTCAGATCTTACTTATCAAAGAGAAGGATAAATATTTATGATTCTGAATCAGGTGTCATTACTGAAGGGATTCCATAAGGTTCTATACCTGGGCCATTATTATTTTTAATTCTCACTCAGCCTTCTCTTTATCTCATTCTGTTTCTGTATGTCAAAAACTACTATAATATTGTGACTTTGTGGGTTCGTGAAATGAAAAGTCCAATTACACCACTCAAAAATGTTCTTTATTTCCACCGACTTACAGTTAAACTCTTGCCAATTACACAGAATTACGTGCTGCAACAATTACAATTCACCAGTTCGTCCGTTACAACTTCACTTGTACTCGCGATTACACAAACTCCGATACACATACACAGTTCGTACAGTCTTCCGTTGCACAACCCTTTCGTTCATTAACACGTCACTGACTAACACTGCCTTCTTACACCAAGAACTGTCCTCACTCACACACTAACCAACTGACTGACTGACCAAACCAACAACTGACTAACTCCGACTCCGTCTGTCTGTAACCCTCTTTATATCGGAATATCCCGCCTTCTGGTGTTTACAGGATTGTTCTAGTAACAGAAAGATCGAGAACCAGGTGTAAGGAAACATACGGCACAGTCATGTTTTTTTCCTCCCAACCGCCGCCTTGTCACCACTATAAGACAAACGAGGGGGAGGTGTGGCTAACGCGGTCCTCCCCCTGCCTTCCGTTCCCAGCTGGTTCCACAGGGTGTTCCAGTGCTCGCGTTACAATATCAAAATGCATACAACACGAAAGGAAAGAAAAGTGCAACAGGCTCACATTACTGGAAACATGACTATATTACGTGGGAATAAACATTTATAATATTTAGCCATAATTAATCAGAAAAATCAAAATAACTTTAAAAAAGTCATAGGAAACCCTATTTGTTAATAAGGATATTACTCTAGAAAAGGATATCTGGAAGATGCCTTGTAAATTAATTTATAGATGCAAACATTAGTTTACGAAATCCTTTTTATTTCTGCTACTATTATTTTTCATTATAATGTATTTTGTCTGTATCACTTTACATATGTAAATATAATTATAATATAATATTACAATATAATAATTATAATTATATAATTATAATTTTGAAATATCACCATTTTACGATTTTACGAACATTAGCTCAATGAGTAAGTGTTATGTGACAAAGAATGTATTATTATCTTGAGTCTGTACTATGATACAATGAATCATAAAATTATATTAAGTCATCTTCATAATCATCATCATTATTATTTAATTTTATAAATAACTATTCATATAATAATAACTGATGATACTATTGTAGTTATATCTGAAAGGTCAATTAGCAATAAGATAGTTTGTCAGTAAAACATTTGAGCAACTCAACATTTGGCATATCCAAGTAAACCATCATTAAACTACAGTAAAACAAACTTTATTCAATTGAAAAAACTATTTGTAGTTCGTTTTTTTTTTAAACTTCATCACTTACATTTCCATATTTTTGAGGGACTAGTTTCGGAAGCCATCACCTCCATTATCAACCTCTTTCAAACTGTCTGTTGTCGTCTGCTCTCCTTTCTCTGGCGGTGGAACTATAATGAAGGTGATGGCTTCCGAAACTAGTCCCTCAAAAATATAAATATGTAAGTGAACAAGTATCAGAAATACTAGCTACAAATCGTTTCTTCAATTAATTTTGACGTCACTGTTACTGAATTCCTCCAATCACGCTAACTGAACTTTATTCAATTCAAAACAAAGTACAAGTAGGTAATGGAATTAACAGTCAGATATAAAAATTACACCATAAACAAAGTATCCAATCTAAAATTTCTTGAGCTCCAAATAGATGAAGAGCTTAGCTGGAGCAGTGGCGTGGCAATAATGTTACCTCTGTTGCCGCCAGCAACAGCTAAAAATTGAAGAAAGTATATCCAAATTTTATATTATTTTTTGTTCAAAGAATAATGGAAAGTCCAAGCAATGTCACTTTCAGATTTCAATTAGGTTAATTTGTGACCGATCCGCATGGTGATAGATCCCCTGAGACTGGTCATCTAGCAACCTCCAATTCTAAATAGTTTGTTATTTTGCTAGTGGCACTCACTAGCAAACTCAAAGCACACAGATTCGTATGGGATGTCAGTGACCTTGCGAGACAACGAAGGCTTTAGCTCTTTGTTTATAGCACAATTGTTATCAGTGCAGTGAAACAGCAAACATTCTTAAATATTAAAAGCAGAAGCATTATTAACTGTGAAGTATTCATTTTTGAGTTTGATTTATGAGTCACTATGTTTACACTCAAACTTCACTTACTTGTTGTATAATTGAAACGTTTTCAAGATCATTCGATCTCATCCTCAGCTGTTTGGTGACTAAATGAACATTCCTCTTCTTCCACTACTACGGTGCTCCGATCCCTCTGCCATTGGGTGTTAGGGGCACTAAGTTTTAATACTTCATTTAATGCCGGGATTTCAAAATTTATAACTTTATCACGGTTTTTTGTTATGAATATTTTTTCCCAAATATCCAATTCTATGGGTATACTTAAAGATTTTAACAGTTTAATGTTATGGCCAATGTTGTGGTTTTCTGTCCAAAAATGGCGTGACAGTACAGATTTTTCTGTTTGTTTCAACTTTATGTTCCTCTAGTGTTCTTTTTTCCTGGTTAACAAGTTTCTCTTAGTTTTTCCTATGTAGCTTTTATCACAGGTTTCACAATTTATCTGATAAATTCCCGATTTCAAAGTGTTAGGGATTGAATTTTTTAGTGGTTTATTTAGCAGGTTCTTCAGATTGAATTTGTTTTGGGGTGCTAGTTTTAAGTTTAGTCTTTTGAAGATTCGTTCAAATTTTCTAAAAGCCCATGGATGATAAGTGAATTTTCTATATTGCCAATTTGTGTTTTTAAGTGGTGTGAGAGTGGTATTTTTGGATATTATCTTGAGTTTTTCCTTTCTTTTCATCATGTTCCTTATGATGGCTGGGTTGAATCCATTTAATGCTGCTATCCATAATACTGCTATATGTATATATATATAAAAAAAAAAAAAACTTCTGTTTTAGTGTTAATTTTTCACATGTAACAGTAATATTATGAATGATTTAATGTTTAAAGTACAATAAGAAGAACAGCCTCACAATTTGTGGGTAAAAGTGACTGTGTTTGTGTGATCAAAACCATTTAATTCGGTCCTTGAGCTCGGTTCTTTTGGTGCAAAATGTGACATAATTTCAACTCTGGATCTTAAACTTTTAAAAACCAAATCATACTGTCACCCGAGTGTCGGAACACCCTATAGACTGGGCGAGCAACAGACGGGTCGGTGTTCGCCCTGCCCCCTCGTTTGTCTTATAGCGTTAAGAAGGGATGGCTGGGACAAAAAACATCACGGCGCCGTCTGTTTCTGTTCCACCTGTGTTCTCAAAATCACGGGATATTTCCTCTAATCTGGAACCTTCCGATCGACCCGCTGGCCCTATATAAGCAGCACGTCGAGTTGGTGAGTCAGTCAGTTCTTGGTGTAAGGATGCAGTGCTAGTGTACGACGAGAAGACTGTGTGAGAGCATCGGAAGATTGTACGTAATTACGAGTGCAAGTGAAATTGTAACGGACGAACTGGTGAATCGTAATTGTGTGCATTACGTAATTCTGTGTAATTGGCAAGAGTTTAACTGTAAGTCGGTGGAAATAAAGAACATTTTTGAGTGGTGTAATTGGACTTTTCATTTCACGAACCCACAAAGTCACAATTGGTGTCAGGAGTGCGACATAACACAATGGAGGCAGCATTAGAAAAGATTTTAGCGGAACTGAAAGAAATGAAGATGGCAAATGAAAACCTCGCTGCAAAAATAGAAGCGGCAAACGACAACATCACTGCAGAGTTGAAACAAATGAAGACGGCCGACGACAACATCACCGAGAAGACGGAAGAAATAAAGAGCGAATTGACCACAGAAATGAGGGCAGCGAACGACAGTCTGGCTACGGAAATGAAGGAGGCGAACGAGGTCCTCGCCGCCAAGTTTGAGGAACGGTTGGCCGGCGTGAGGGATGACGTCACGAATCTGGGCAAGCGGATGGGTCAAGTAGACGGCCGCCTTAATGATTTAGAGGAAAAGGCCGACAACATCGCAAAACCCCTCACCCGCCTGATGGAGGAACACCGGCCTTATGTGTGGACAGAGGACGCCGAAAACGCTTTCCAGCACCTAAAGGAGACCCTGTGCAGTGCTCCAATTTTGGGTTTCCCACAACCGGGTGGCGCCTTCATTGTGGACACCGACGCCAGTGACCATTGCATTGGAGGTGTCCTATCGCAGATCCAGGACGGCCATGAGCGGGTGATAGCCTACTACAGCAAGACGCTATCCAAGGCAGAGAAGAACTACTGCGTCACCTGACGGGAGTTACTGGCGGTGGTAAAGACCTTGGAGCACTTCCATAAATACCTGTACGGTCAGCCATTCCACCTGAGGACTGACCATTCTGCCCTAACCTGGCTATTGAGCTTTAAGAACCTGGAAGGCCAGACGGCACGTTGGGTCCAGAGGCTGCAGGAGTACGACTTCACCTCGGAACATCGTAGAGGGAAGAGCCACGGTAACGCAGACGATATGTCCCGAAGACCCTGTCCAGTAGAGTGCGGCCAGTGCACAAGAGTGGAAGAGAAGGAGCGTGTCGCAGTAGTCCGAGTAGTTGTGGCAGTGCCTGCGGACGGCTGGGATAGCGCAGGCCTGAGGAGGGAGCAGCTGGCGGACGCAGACTTGGGGCCACTCTTGAGGGAAGTGGAGGCAGGGACAAGACCAACCTGGGAGGATATCGCACCAAGGAGCGCCACCTACAAGTCGTACTGGGCCAATGGGACTCGTTGAAGATCAGAGAGGGCGTGCTGTTCCGGGTATTGGAGTCACCCGATGGGAAGGCGCAGAGAGAACGGTTGGTACTTCCCCGGAGTAAGGTCCCGGAAGTCTTGGAGGAAGTGCACGCCGGTACTTCAGGAGGACACCTGGGAGCGAACTGAATGATTCACAAACTACGGCAGCGCTACTTCTGGCTGAGACTCCGAGCAGATGCTGGTGGTACACCTGGACCGCCTGGCACGCTACGATGGTGCTGTTCGGGACGACCAGCTTTGAGGAGGGAGCAGTGTCACCCGAGCGTCGGAACACCCTATAAACTGGGCGAGCAGCAGACGGGTCGGTGTTCGCCCCGCCCCCTCGTTTGTCTTATAGCGTTAAGAAGGGATGGCTGGGACAAAAAACATCACGGCGCCGTCTGTTTCTGTTCCACCTGTGTTCTCGAAATTACGGGATATTTCCTCTAATCTGGAACCTTCCGATCGACCCGCTGGCCCTATATAAGCAGCACGTCGAGTTGGTGAGTCAGTCAGTTCTTGGTGTAAGGATGCAGTGCTAGTGTACGACGAGAAGACTGTGTGAGAGCATCGGAAGATTGTACGTAATTACGAGTGCAAGTGAAATTGTAACGGACGAACTGGTGAATCGTAATTGTGTGCATTACGTAATTCTGTGTAATTGGCAAGAGTTTAACTGTAAGTCGGTGGAAATAAAGAACATTTTTGAGTGGTGTAATTGGACTTTTCATTTCACGAACCCACAAAGTCACAATACTATCACACATCACATGATCACATATTTAATTTTGATCATTTCTGCCACCAGTGCATCAGCAGAACGATCTTTCTCAGCGCTCTGCAGAGTACAAACTTATCTAAGAAACACTCAAACTCAATATAGACTTTCAACTCTGTCCTTGTTATCAGTAGAAAATGGATTGTTTAATAAACTTAAAAAGCAACAGCATGTAACATTTCTAAGCTCTGTTGTTGTTGTTTTCTTGGAAAAGAATTGGCGCATTGAACTGAAATACAAATAGATACTGTAAATTGAAGAAATTGTAAATACATTTTAAATACAGCATGTCGCTATAATTTTTATATATATATATCTGTGTTTGTTTTATGTTATGCAACAACCTCTACAATATTAACCTGAAAATCCTCGGAATTCATGACTGCCACTCCCCAGATTAAATCTGAAGCAACTGGCAACACTTATGATTCAATCCCCGATGCCATGCCCCTGAGCTGGAGAAAACAAATAAAAGTCATGCTGCCAAAGCTTTGTTCTGTTTGCTTTGCATTTAAAAAGATTAAAATATCTGCTTAACCAAAATGTCATAATAACAGCATATTTTGCCTACTTTCATTTGTTGTATGTCATAGAATTATCTTTTGGGATAATTCAGCACACAGCATACAAAAAGGGCCATGCATGTTATTTGTAACATCAGACTGTCTTTCTTGTAGGTCCTTATTTAAGGTCCTTTTGATCTTTCTGAATTTGCTAAATGTAAAAATATTTTAGAAAAACAAAATATCTTCTTGGCACTAGTAAGCAGATTCTAACCTAGGTACTACTAGATAATAAAATTGTTAAATTCCAAAACATTTCTACCAATCAATAGATCCAATATATAATAAATAAAAACTGTAAGGAATGTGAAAAGCTCTACATAGGGCAAACCAAAACAAACCAAAAAATTGAAGTAATGAGTTGGTATTCAAACACAACATCACTTAAAATATCCTTACTTGTGATGTTGTGTTTGAATACCAACTCATTACTTCAATTGTTATATACATCACTGTTTCTAACCTTTTGCTTCAAATAAAACCAAAAAATGTTTTAGAAATATGCAATTGAAACAGAAAGATAAGTTAGTAGTAACATATACGTAAAATATGAAGCTATTAACAGTGAAGCAAAGAACTACCTACAAATATAACAATTTGTAACTTAAAAATTCACTTATCCTATAAGATAAAATTCCTAATAATAAAAAAATCTGGTATTTATCAGTTTAATTGTTTTGATTGTGATAAAGTTTATATTGGAAGGACAAAACGTAATTTAGAAACCAGAAGGAAAGAACATTTTCGTAACATTAAGTATAAACAGATTGATAAATTGGCCGTAGCAGATCATTTTTGGTCATTTAACCATGAAATAAATCCAGAAGTTAAATTATTAAAATAATTAAATGGTCCAATAGATTTAATTGTTTGGGAAAAGGTATTTATTTTAAAAAGCAAACACCCCGTAATGAATTTTGAAATACCGGCAGTCGATTCTGTTTTTAAATTTGTTATATTTGCAGATATTGGTATTACTAACAGGAACATATTAACATCTAGCTTTCGTAACAATGGCGACAGCTTTGTTGTTTCCGGCTGAAGATGTGTAAAAGTTTTACATGAAATCGTGATCCTGGACAATTTATAGTGTTTTTTTTTTTTAATTTACTGTTACGATCGAAACAATATTTTAATATTTTTCCATCCATAAGTTAAGCTACATTTTAACTATTTCTCACCCTGGAACTATGCCCATGCTTCCATATGTTTTTCTACGGAAATGTTGGAGTGCTGGAAATGGAGGTCTGTGAGGAAACTTCCCCTCATGCTGGAATAAGGTGCGTGTATCATCAGCATCAACAGTGATGATGATATCTTCTCCATTGAGATGCAGTTTAAAAACTGGTCCCAGTGTTTTACTAAGATCCAAAATGGCTTCTGTGAGTCTTTCAGCACTATAAGGGCCTAAAACAATATTGTTTATTAAATATTTGATTGTGACCATGAATGAGCATTAGTTAATCTTTAATATAGTAATTCTTACAATATAAGCTCAAAATGCATAGAACTCAAAAGGCAGAATTTTTTTATATTACTGAAGCTTTAAATTCTTGCACAGGTCATACTTATTTTAATTATTGTCTATAAATGTTGCAAAAACTCATTGCACACTGTCAATGTAACATGAGTCTTATACAAGATAGATATTATGATTTCAAACATCTGAAATCATAATAATAGCACTATTAGAAACAAATGAAAATACAAAATAACAGTACCTATATACTGTAATGAATAATGTGAAATACAATAATGTTTTAGTTAATTGATGGAAATTAATCATTTCTTCATACTAGCCGCATACAGGCTAAGGTTTTTGATGGATAGAGTCAACATGAAGAAGTCAGTGCCATGGCCGGCATTGAAGGCCAGGATTTGGGATATGTGAGAACCAGGAGATCTGTGGTTCAAATCCCAGCCGTGGCATTGAATTTTTCATGTTGACTCTATCTACAATACTGTTTTCTTCCTTCATTTTTCAATTCCAGTCATTAGGTAGGCAGCTACAGCAATAGACTTTCAATTCCTCTTTTTTCTTTCACTGTTTACGTTCCTCGTATGGAAGACTTACAAGTGGGTCAGATATCTGTAGACAAGCAGAGAGAGAGAGAGTAGCCAGGTTGGAGGATTGAAATGAATGAAAGGAAATTAATTATGGAGCAATTCGTGAGATGAATGGGAGTGAAAACTGGAGAATACAAAAAAACCTACCAATTTTGCTTTGTCTACCATAAATCCTCTTGGTGAGAGGCAAGCTGTTTAACCACTCAACTTTACAATTCGATGACAAAAGATATCATGCTAAAGCTAATGATTCATATTACAAAATTCCTCTTTGGAGTAAAGGGATTATATAACAGTCAAGATTTTATGAATCTTTTATTATGGGGTACAATAAGTTAGTTTGAACACGATGGTAATATGTTAAATCATCTTGAATGGAGTATCTGAGAGTTATGTATAGCTTTAGTAAGCTTATAGAAGAGAATATTTGACTTATTTACATTACTTGCTTCATACTTATGCTTCATACTTTATTGCTTGCTTCATACATTACTTATGCATATCACTTTTCTAAGTTGTATTATGAATAAGTACCTATGCTATAAATGCATTAAATGTCTTCCTGGCTTAAAATGGTCATACATTTGGGATCTTGTAATACATCTCAAAGTCTTCTTTTACAATATTTCTCTTGACTGCTGTTGTCCCACATTAATATTCCTTACTTAACAATACTATGAAAAAATGATAAGTAGGCATTTCTTCAAGTAGTCCTTTGGTATTGTCTCCACTGTTAACGACCTTCAATTTACAAATGCTACATGTGAGTTTCAAGTTATCATTGTATCTAAGTAAATACCAAGTAGTTTATAGGCTTCCACTGGGTTCCAATATCACTATAGCCCTTAAACTAAAAGTAAGATTGTGAGTTAATTTAGCTTGAAGTGTTTGCTCTAAACCGTTCAGCAGTATCTCAAGAGCAGTATATTTGGAGTTATTCTCCATTTTCACCACAGTTAAAAATTGAAGCATCATCAGCTTACAATATAAATTTAACTGATACATAGGTCACAATTATCAAGATCATTAATCATTATCAACAAATGAATGGTCCAAATACAACAACCTGCAGAGCACAATGAAAGGCTAAACATGAAATTATTCTTATTAAATTATAGATGAGTCGTATTTATTACACATCAGCTTCACTTACGTACCTATATTGAGGACATATTTTGCAAAATTATTCGTTTCTTTTACTATTTTACAAATAAGTTTATTATATTAGGCTAATTCTCTGAGGTGGTATAATAAAAAAAGCATTACAAAATATTTATTAGAGCACCAATGTAACATATTTACCATTAAAGTAATATGTGTTTGAGTTTAGAAACAAACTATGATTTACAGAAAAAAAAAAAAATCATATAGTAAAATGATTCTTTCATTTAGGCAATGTGTAGGGCTCAAATGGAGAGTTGAATCAAATCTTACAAATTAAATTTTTAGTTGATTGTGGTAATTTTCAACAGTAAACTGAAAGCCATGAGGGGGTATTTCGCATACTTTGCATTGTTGCAATTCATACTAAACAAAAGCTCAAACCTAGAGAAACATTAATTTAGGTAATATGGGTTGAACCAAAGATCATCTGTCTCGAATTTTGCAAACTTCTGTTTAAATGTTTTAATACATTTTAATTTAATTATAACTATCGTCAAAATTAAGCAGAAAGTATGTGAGAATAGTTATGTCCTAACAGAGATGCTAAAATACGAGAACATTTGTTGTGCATCATGGATTAGACATTTTCATGAAAGACATCTTCGGGCTTGGGCATCTAAAACGCGGAAACAGTGCTAAGTTAAATTTGTCATAAAAGCCTAAATGAAAGTGCAGACATTTTCCTGCGATTTATTGATTGCAGTTTTTGTAAGAGTTATTAGTAATAACATTCATATATACGTATGTGAGTGTCAGTCAGTAAAAGAAATCCTACCAGTAAATCTAAAGTTCGCATAGGACCTATTAATTAAGAGAACAGTTTGCACTGTTAGTCCGAGAAACTATTAGTAACCAGCGCCGGGAAAGCTTCAAATTATTAAGAGAACATTCGCAAATAAAGGCAATTTAGAGTTACATTTTCAAACGTCCCACTCAAATATTAGTTTTTACATTGTTTTTGAAATGATGTCTACAGTAATACTTCACTAACCCTTTGGGCTAAACAAAGGAGCATGTCCTACAAGAGGCCATGAACCCGGAGGCGTTGGTATGTCCTTGACTGTCTTGGTTGACGATGTACCGCAAATTCTCGAACTCCATGATTTACAATTTTTTGCGTAACTGAGACTATAATATGTCCGAGATCGCACTCCCCACATCTCAACAGTAGCTTTAAAACAAAACTGAAACAAGCAGAAACTTATTTATCTAAATCTATCATCTCATACCACCCCTTATTTACATCCCATGCATGTTTCATCAAGGCAGTTGCAACTTTCAGCCGGTACTCCTTCCTTTGATAGTAAGAAAATAAATCCTGTTTGAAACTGTTTTTTTTTTCCTTCCATTTTATTAACAAGAAATCAATTTAAAACAGCAAGAGAATGAAATCTAAAAAGAAAGAAATTACCATATTTATATTTTACTCTAAAAAAGAATGTTCACGAGGAATATAAATGTCTTATCTATTTAAATCTGCCGCTATAATATTAAGTAATATAGTGGTTTCTAGTTGGAAAAAAATGTATTAATCTTATGTTCTTTCATTGATCATTTATATGTCGGAAATTGACAACGCTGTATGTTTTGGCATTGAATAAGAATTTGACCAATCAGTATTTGCGTTATTACTATTTCCATTATGTGCTAGCACAACGATAGCCAATGAACATCGAGATCTTCACAGTAATGGCCAATCTCATGTTTTGTTACATAAGAGAATACTCAGCAAGTAAAGCAGCCGGACGCTAGTTGGAGTTGCCGACTGGAAAGCTGTAGAAGAAAGAAGGAAAAGAAAAACATTCCAGGCTATAAAGGTGAGTTAAGACGACAAATTGTATAGATATACAAGGTGTATATGTTAGAACATATTTATTTAATATAAAGAATTCAGGTTCAAAAACCGAAACAGCTTTCTTCATACGTCGGTAGCTATCTAGGATTATTAGGAATCTGGGATATTTGCTAATAAAACTTGGTGTGTGAATTTCCAATTTCCAGTAGAAGAGAGTTATTGAATATGCAAGAATTAATAAGCGATAGCGAAACTAATAACACCGCTTTAAAATCACGTAAAGACTAAGACGCCATTTTGGACGAAGAAAATGGGTCATAATGGGGTATAAAAATTAACCAGCACAATGCCCTTAAACTGATGATCAGCAATAATGTGTGGAATTCATTGGCAATTTCCTGAAATCATTTCTGCTTAACTTATTTACGATTAAGGTATGTATTGATTAAAGATCTTGTGCAGAGGTAAGACAGGAGACCGGCAGGGATTTTGGGGTGAGGAAGCCTTGAATTAATTTTGTTCTTTGAGACCATTCTTACTGCCGATAAAGAAACAGATTTGAAGCTTGGTCATACCACAATTTACTTGTAAGTTTCGCTTTCAGCAGAGTTCTAATAGTAAAAAGCGTTCTAAATGTACTTAATCCAACGGGAGGATATATTTAATGGATTCTATAAATCCTGAAAATTTAGATAGTGCATTTATACATGTAGTTGGAACTCGAGTTTTTATCTGCAAAAATAAAAGTATAAACTTATTACCTTTTTCTGCAAAATGATACTGAATAAAAGTAGCAATTGCAGTAGCATTTTTTTGAAATAAGTTAAGATTCCAATTTACAAGACTGCTTAAATGGCGCTGTTTTGGCAATTTTTGCCATTTAGTCTCCCATTAATGAAGTAACCAGCATATGTAGACGATATATACAATTGGAATTTGGGTAACTGTTGTAATACCAATTATGTGTCTGTTATTACATATTTGGACAATGTAAAGGTGGGAAATTTGTGAGTTCAGTTCTGGGTTTTAAATACCAATCCAATACAACATTCATGAGTGACATTATTTTGGAGTTATGACAGTTATTCTTTATTCTGTTATGAACAAAATTTCCCTCCATCCTCAATTTATTATATATGCACAAATTTATAATTTGCAGTTAGTATAATACATGCCACATTACACCTAAAAATATATAATTACTGGATACATTTATCATTGTCTTGGTTTCCTTACCACTAATGATACAAAATGTTATCTTCTGCACATGCATCACTACATCTGATTTCTAATATGCATTGCCTTGTATTAGAACTTAGTGACATTCCAAGGTACATACTGAACCTCCAACGTGTAGCTAATTGAAGCATGGCCCCTTTTTTTCTAGGATACAGATTTTGGATGTAAATTAGAACCACATTAATCACATAGTATGTTATAGATGCTGGAAATGAAGTCTGTGCATCTCTCACTTTACTAATTCATGACCAAGTAAATAAACCATGCTTTGCCTGTGACAAAATTAAATGATCAGTGTATGGTCATTAAGATCATTCAACACTCATTGACTTTTCAGGTTGTCATGAAGCTGCAGTTTATGAATTAAAGAATTTATTAATTTTGAAAGTGCCCATTAATATCAAGGCATTTGCTTCTCTAACAAGAGTATATGATACAGACACCATAACCTGAAAAATGTAGTCTTGCAGCATGTCAACTTTTCTGCGGCACATACTTTGGCTGATACAGAACAGAGCAGTGCTAGGCTAGCAGTTTTCTGTAATCTGATCATACATATAAATGAAAGCCTTCTTGTACTGTGATAACAAACTCTACAATCAGAGCATTTACTTTTGCATCTAGTAACAGATGTTCGAATAACTTTAGCGCGAAGTTGGGAACTTATTTTGGTTCTGCATCTCACAGAATTACATATTCAGAATTGTTATATAAGCATTCACGACTTCTCAGTAGGAGTAACAGGGCCAGTCCTGCATGTTTGCATACATTTTGAGGTGTACAGATTGTACAGGAGAGGAGAAAATGGTCTCAGCCACATTTGGTGATAATTCAGGTAAAATACTACACAATTATTTGTATCGTTAAGGTTGCTCCATTTAGTCATTCACATTAAGTGCATTCTAATCATGAACAGAATAGGCAAAATTATGTCAGCAACCAAAGATTCTAGGTATATATATTTAACATTAAAATAAATTCAAGAAATTTTGAGTTGAGAATGTCAGAACAGCATTGTAAAGAAAACCTTAAGAGAAGAATACTAAAGGAGAAATGTTGGGGATGCCAGCAGGTTAATTAGCTTCTTGGAGTATAGAGAATTTGATAACTTTTATATTTTGCTCTTTGTTTTAACTTTTTAAATAAATGTATTACTATTGTGCAGCTCTGTTACGTGCTATTCATTGGAATAAGCCTAGCTGTAGGGTAATAAACAAATCAACTGAACAGGCTTTAAAAGCTTGCAACAAAAATTAGCAGTCTGCGCCCAGGAGGCAACACAACCACCACCCTTTGTGCATCATTAACATCACAGCAGACTTCGCATCACCCGGAACATCCATCAACAAAATTGTCATTGTAAATAAAATAGGACTGACTTCAAAACATCAGCAATTTTCCATTATACATCATGTTGTTAAGGTCAGTATTGGCTACATACTGCTCTTTATGAGTGCAAATCAAGCTTATAACTTGTGCAATATTTCTTGATTTATTTACATGCAAGTATTGCATGTTAATACATTCCCTGTCTGCTTTGTTGCATGTATCCAAACATTTGTATGCATTCTTTTATAGCGTTCATAGTCACTAAAATATTGTGTATTATAAGATAATATTTTAGGAAATTGCACATCACCTATGAAGATTTACGGTTGCCAAAATTATTTTAGTGTGTGACAGCATAACGTATTAGAAAGAATCTTTTAATTTACATATCTATGTATATATTTACACCAAACCAGCGTAATGCTATTTGACTTTCCACTTGCAAAGAAAGGGAGAGTGTTATCTAACTTTTCCTGTCTTTGCTACCAAAACAGTAGTATTGCTTGTGTGACTGCAAGGTATTTCACAAGTGTAATAAATGCAGTAACTTCATGGTAAACTATTAACAATTTGATATTGCCATACTTGAGCCAACTACTTCCAAAATATTATACCCATTTCAGGTATTCCCAGTGTAAATGTTAAACATCACCGTTTCGATATGACAATGTTAGAGGACAAAAAAAAATTAAACAGAACCTTTAAATGTTATCTAATGAATTGATTTCAGGGGCTAATACAAAGAAATCCACTTTACTAAATACTGTACTAGAAATGTTATGAAATGAAATAGATGGGTAATCATTTCATATTTTAATTGGATGTGTTCTAAGTTAATACAAATTGAAGAAATAAGAAGTTTCCAATTATTGATGTTTTTCTTTTAACCCTTGTAGTCAGAAATTATTTTGCTAACTGTCCACTCGAAGCCGGAGGTTGAGAGTTTGAGTCTCAGCAACTGCAGTCAAATATGCCTGTGGTAGGGCCTATGTAAATTAATTGGTGTGATGGCACACGTGGAAGATGACATAGTATAATTTGACTGCAGTTGTATGGATTTTGCTTTTCTTATAGAAAAAGAAAACCCTACAGTGTAAACTGTGAGAAAATAATTTTGTACACTTCAAAACATATCAAATACACATGTTTTCTTGGTTAGACAGTATAACATGAATATAGCATTAAAAAACATTAAAATAATTACAAATAGGAAAAAAAGGTTTATGTCCATTATAATGGACACTGTGACTGAAAGGGTTAATGAATTTGCATATATCAGGGCTGAAGTGTTCCTTGTTTCCAACTTTTTGATTGAGTTTGAAAATATTTTTAGTTAGCTTTGTATGAATTCAAGCCAAGATGTGGCTGAGTTCTTAAAACTTGCACTTACTCCAGATAGTCTTGTCTCCACCCTACCTTTTCATTGTAAGAGTCTACCATAAATTAAGGTAAAAAAGAGCATTTTTGCTTAATTTGAAGCAATTTCTAGTGAAGTAATGTAACAAGGATAGAAGTAACTTATAAGAATAACGTATATAGCAGCTGTACAGGTTTTCACGTAGAGAAAGTTTTTACTTTTATCACATCAGATTTATAAAGTTTAAATCTAACAAACCATTATTAAAATGTTTCTAGAACTCAGTAGTATCAAGTTTTAGTATTATGGGTTAAAAGTAACAGAATGCCTTTATGAAACTCGGGGTAGGAGGTGCAGCAACAAAGAATGAGGGATAATCACAGGAGTCAATTAAAAGGTATTGAGCATGAACAGATTTATGGATCACCATGGTCTACAGTGCTAAGACGTATGGAAATCTGGAATTAAACATATTAATTCAATGAGATAAAGATAAGTGCACAATATAGCTAAAATTGGAAAATACGGTTATTTTTCACTAACAGTTATAAGGTACCACAGAATACTCTCCATCATGTGCATTTAAGTAAAATGTTGGATAGAGTAAAACTGAAAAATTCAATGCCCTGGCTGTGATTTGAACCACGGATCTCCTGGTTTCCATCCAGTCATTCTTACACATTGAGCTATCATGGCCAACGTGCTGTCATGACATTAAATTCTCCAGTTGACTCATATATTTTCCCAGTAAAGCACTAGAAGCTCTCGTATTCGAGATACACCATTTGTGGCAACTTACTATTGTAAGTACTTAAGTCTCAGGCTTCATCGTTAAACTCTTATTTAAATTAATTTCCATCCAAAATGTTAGCAATATTTCTATATTACTACTATTACCTTGCATCCAGCATGATAGTAACCATCTTATATTGGTTTCCATGATTGCTCCAAAATGACATCTCAGGTAATTGCTTTTGCATATGATTTGCAAGAACTCTACAACATATTTGAGACTTGCTTGATATTTTCTAATGTATCTGATTTGGGAACAGTCCCAAGATCTCATCATATACATAATTGTATTTTAACACAATACACTGTGATCAGTGTGTTAGTTTTAGAACTGAAGCTGTTTTTCTTCCTCTACTCTAAATATCACAAAATATAAAGAGGAATGCAAGCACAATTGCTTTACTCGGGGATAGGTTGCTTTAAAATGAGGACTATGAGTATTGAAATATGAAACATTGATCACCTCTAGGGACAGTATTGTTGCTTGGTCATTGGTATTGCCCTGGTAGTAGGCAGAATTGTGTTGGCATTCATACAAGCGCCCTTCCAAGTGCAGTGGATATTCAGAGAGCATTTTTATGCATCTTGTTCAATTTAAAATGAGGTTGAATTCGCATGGATATCTGAGGGACACTTTTTTGGACTTCCTCCTCTGTGCTGTCTTCTGCTGGTTTGAAAGGGTGGCAGTAGTTAGTTACTGAGGAAAACCTAACATGTGAAAACAAAGATCAGTGAAATATCCAAGCTTGCTTCAACCATCTTTAATGAGCCCCTTTGTCTTTCTTTTTTAACTTTCTTCAAGATAGGTGTCTAATAATTTGTCCAAAGCACAGAAGTTCTACAAGGTGTAATAGTGCCAAGAAATGCTGCAAAGGTTTAACCTTGGAAAGTCTTGCTTTATTCTGGATACTGTTACAGTTGGCAAACATGGATTTGCAGATATCACTTTCATCCAAAACAAAATATTGGTCTTCCATGACTGCCACCTTCAAAGTCAAAAGGCAATGAGTGCAGAAAAAATTGGTTGGCTCTTCTCCCAATATGATCATGTGCTCGAAAATTGTTACTATTACTTTGAGATGGTACAGATGTCTGCTTTCTAAAACTTTCAGAAAATCCAAGTTAGGATCAAAGGCATCAGACAATACTTCAGCTCAAATTTGCTAACGTAATATAGTTAAAACGTGGGAAGTTCTATTGACTCATGTACCCTATAGTTTTGACTTTGCACCAATTTCTTTCTGTTCCCTACTTTGTCACCAAATTTTTGTAGCCCCGTTGCAGAATAAAGGAGTTATTTGCAATGATGGGAGAAATTGGGATAAACAGAATTTAGTATTTGGTGTAGGACAGCATAGGCTTTCACAACCTGTGTCTTGATGTGTAGTTTTAGCTTTCAGAGAAGCTTACAACAAGAAAAGTATGCAATTTGATACCGCCTTCTCTTGAAGATAAATATGCATATTTGTTGTCCATATTTATCTAGTAGCACTTGTATACCATGTTCACATCCATCTCTGTTTAGTAATTGACAACTAGCCTACAAGTACTTTGTTGGAAGCTTTTATCCATTCATTATAGATGTCTGGTTTATTTGCTGTTAGTGTCCTTTTGGTGGTGATTTTTGTTATATGTAACTTTGATTACTATAAGCATGTGTTAACAACTGCTATATACATATTAGCCTCCTTGAAGATTCTTAAAATTGATGTATATCCCACTGACAGACTATGGTGATCAAAACTATTGGTAAATTTTAGGTCAGGACAGTTATAAGTGTCAAGTTGCTTGCTAAGATGGGCCTTTTGTTCAGTTGCAGTTTTATATGCATGTGTGTAATTTATTTCAAGAAATGTGCACAAATTATAATATTGATTAATGCACCCAAACAAGTGTTCATGTCTGAATTAATACTAACAACTTTAAACATATTTAAAATGTCTTCAAAAATGAAATCAAATTAGCATTAGTAAACAGGTTTACAATCTATTAATGCAAAAGAAAAGGTGATTTTTAAAGTTTGAAAATGTCAAGAATTTATAATTTGTAGAGTTAAATAAAACTATAGAGTAAATGTTGAAGTCCTGGCTAGTTTGTCAGAGGTGGGGCAAGATTTATTTTCTAAGCTCATTGTTAAAAAAAAAAAAAGCTTGATTTCACACCAAATTTCATTATATTGTATATATTGTATTGCAGGATTTAGTCTGCTATAGTAGCACTTAGCTACTAGTTAACTGTAATAATAAGCTTAGAAAATAGACCCCAATATATACTTGAGTAGCAGTTCCATGCAGTGAAACTTGTTGAATGGCATTTGAAGCTTATTTTCAATTTGTTTTATCGTGTGACAAGCTCCTAAGTTTGATAGACCTAGGTTTTGTCACAAAGTTGCAACATCAATCCTTTACATTTTTTAAAAATGTATACTGGTTTGCAAAACCTAAGGATGGAAGTAATATTTGTATGTTGTGGCACTGCCAAGTAACATAGCTCGAGATGTGTATCACACATATGCAACAAAATGAAATATACAATGAGACAAACAAATTGGAAGTTCATCTCACAGACAACCAGCTCACTTCAAGAAACCACAGATCCAACCAGTCGGATAACTGCTGACGATGGGGACAAAACGTTCTCCGAAACATGTCCAAGCAAGGATATTTTAAGTGATGTTTGTTTTTGAATTACCGACTCATTACTTTCAAATGACATTTTATTTAAGAGATGGTAATTACTTAGGTCACTGACACATGAGGGTTCTCTAGATTTTACGAAAACAGACATGTTTCTTAAAAAGGTGTATGATTACCACAGACATCAGTCTATGCTGTGCATCATACTCCCATGTTGGTCACAGGGTTCGTGAGGTATTCCATTTCTCCACCAGAACTGGTGATATCTGTTGGTGGGTGGTGCATGTGAATATGCTGTAATGTCTCCTCAAAGCATTACAGACCTGCTCAATGGGATTTAAATCAGGCCAGTTCATTTGCCACCTCTCAATTCTACCTGCACTGTTTGATGCAGTCATGCATTTTCAACCATACCACTACATTCAGCACTGATTGCATCTCTGAAAAGAGGCACATTAGGAAAGAGTATAATTTCAGAATACAGTAGAAGCCTGAAATAGCGTGGTCCGAAATATCGCGGATTCGATTTAATACAGGGGAAAGTATGTCCCATGGAAAGCAAAACCATATTTTTAAATTTAATGGTATTCTTTTTACTTTTGAAAATTGAGTTTATAAATGTCTTCAAAGATCAGTTCTGCAGTAAAATTTTTGCCCTCATCACACCCCTAGCATTGACCTTGGCCACTTTATTGCCAAGTAATAAACAGGGCATGGAAACAATAAGTTTTCTGTAAGGGCTAAAACATCTGTGTCAGCTGGAATTCTAAGACCTGGAAAAGTTAAAATATTATTTCAGTCTGAATCACACCTTTTGAGTGTAAAATTATTTCAGTCTGAATCACACCTTTTGAGTGTAAAGTCACATGTTGAGTATACCAATAGTGTAAAGTGCGGTCGATTTTAAGACTGGAATACACCTCCAGCATTACTGGTGAGTAATTGTATTTAAAAGTGCTGTATTTATATTACATTTTTATGTATCTACCTATGTAATTTATTATTGTGCAAATGTTTCCTTACACCTCTGCAGGATCAACTTTTCACTCACATTTCAATATAACGCTGGGATTAAGCATGTCCCCCAGCAACCTCATTATTTTGGGCTTCTACTGTACTGTTGAGTAGTGAGTCTACCACATTCAAAGATTTGGAGGTTAGCTTTCTGATACAACATTGTGCTTCCCCACACCATTACACCTGGACCATCAAAAGGATTGTGTTAAAGGATGTTTCTAGTTGCATTTTATGTTCCCATCTCTTACCTGATGAGGATAAATCAAGAATTACTATTTAAGACTGAATCTGCTCTCATCCGAGAAGAGTACATGATCCTATTTCTTGTTAGTCCAATTATGATGCTCTTGGGACCATCACAAATGGTGCTGTTAATGTCAGTGTCAATGGAACACATGTTGGTTGCTGGGCGGAGTGACCACTCCTCTGCAGTCGCCATACCACTGGTAGCAAAGATAGCATGCCTAGCATCCTGTTAGTTCTGATTACAATTGCACCCAGTTTGATAGGGATCTCATTTTGCTTCTTGCACAATGTAGCTCATGATCAACCATCTCTACTTCAGGTAGCACTGTGGTTTGTAAAGCTCCCCATGGATGAAAATGTGAGCAAATTCTTGGGGAACACTCATCACACTAAATTTTTCTTGCACTTTCCGATGATTCTTTCCTGTACAAAGTAATCAAAATGTCATCTATGAGCCATGTAAAAGTAACATACTACACTATAGTGTACCGTATCAGCTCATTGATTGGTATACAGTCTTGTCCTGTGTTTTCAGCAGCCCCATTTTGCAGGACCAGACCCATTTGGCGCTAGTCTTGCTGAATTTGTGCCATGTGACATCTAGCTTTCTGTATAAATGTGAAACCTTCCACAACATGCTCCCGCACTTTCATTTCCAAAGAGTAATTAATAAGTTAATTTATCCATTCTTAGATTTTGCATACCAGTGTGTGTATGCAGTCCTTGCTACAGTACCAGTGGTTAGACTAACTAGTTGACCACAAAATAGACAGCTGCGCCAAGGCTGGTGGTTAGATTGTTCGACTCTAACCAAGGCTGCCCGGTTTGAACCCAGGCGACCACAGTGAGATTAGTGGTAGATAACTCGGTGCTGGGACGGGTTTTCTCCAAGATCTCTGGTTTCCCTTGCCATCTAATTCCCCTGGTGCTCCATCTTCATCTCATGTATCATCAGTGTGACTGCCTGCAGTACCATATGTAGTAAAAGTGGGCTTGAAACACTACACATTTCATTTTCACAAAATAAGCTGTTCTGTTTACCAACTGCAAGACTATCTAGAGAGTTTGCATATGTTGCCATTAAATTACTGTAAGCAACAAAATCTTGAGGAATGGGATCTCTTTCTGTAAGGACACCAGATGCAATTTCCTGACTTAGTCTGAAGGTTTATTGTAAAAATCATAGTGCAAGGGAATCAAAAGTTTCATTTCAATGTAAACTATTATGGAAGGAAATTCTTGGAGGTGTAGTGTAGTACACATAGGTCAATGGGGTTTATTTGTAGAAGGTTCTCTTGCTATGTCTTTTTGAAACAAGTCAGTGGGCCTCTGTAAATTTAATCTAAAACTTTCCCAATACATCTCCTGAATTATAATTCTTTATTGTATGATGTATAATCTTTATGGTAGGATGGGTCTTTTTAGGAAGTTTGACACATTTATGATTCTGTGAACAGATTCAAAGTATAGGCAGCCTATCACTACATGTTGCACTAAATTCTATTGTGCTTTGTTGTAACTTAAGATTACAGACAGTGATATACAGTGTTATGACAGATCAGAGCTTTTTGTGTCTAGCCTTCACGATCAGATCTCCCTTCAAGGCTGTAGCAAAATGTGAATAGTATACAGTGCTATGATAGACCAGAGCTTTCTGTGTGTCTATCCGTCAGTCCTCTAGTATTGGACTGCAATAAAATGTTTAGCATCCTTTAGTAATTGGTAGACCAGAGCTTGTGTCAATACCACTAGTGACCTCTAGTAAATGGTATATGGTGTTGTGATAGACCATAACTTTGAGTGTTTGTCGTGATAATGGTCTCCCTTCACTAACAAAATGTTTAGCACTACTGACCTCTAGTAAATGATATACAGTGTTATTGACCAGAGCTTATCTTGTGTCTATCCTTTATCATGGTCATGATCCCCCTTTACTACACTAACAAAATCTTTAGCACCACTAGTGGCCTCCGTTAAATGGTATACATTGCTATAATAGAGCAGAGCTTATCTGCATGTCTATTTGTGATCATGGTCTTCCTTCACTGGGCTGTAACTGTGGAGCATTGGTGACTAGTAAATGGTATTCAGTACTATGATAGAGCAGAGCTTACCTGTGTTTGTATCCTTTATTGCTATCATGGTCCCCCTTCAATTAGGAACACAGGACTATGAAATTGTTTTCCCGTTGTAATGATGTTGAACAAATCTGAAAAAAAATTTGTGTTAACACTTGTTGGAATTTATAAAAAGCAGCAGTTTCATTACTGGGTATCTTTATTTATCTGAGGGGGTTTTCATGTAGTGCATCATTCATTGTGTTCAAAAAGCTGTATGTGCTGGAATCAAAATTTCTAAAATAGACAGGGCTCGTACATGAACAGGTTTCACTGTGTATGGGACTTGTTCATAGAGAAACATTAAAAAGGCAATATGGGTTGTGTTTAAAGTGTATAGCAGTGTTATTCTTAATTTTGTTCATGAAATAAATGTAATCATTGATTTCTGACTGTAGAAGTAATTAACTTGTGTTTATTTCAGAGAGCATCAAAATGTCATGTTATCGAGAATGGGACCTTTCTTGCAAAGTCTATGTGGGGAACCTCGGCAGCAGTGCTCCAAAACAAGAAATTGAATCTGCATTTAGCAAATATGGCCCACTGAGGAATGTCTGGGTGGCCAGGAACCCACCAGGATTTGCTTTTGTTGAGTTTGAGGATCCCAGGGATGCAGAGGATGCAGTGAGGGGATTGGATGGAACGTAAGTCTGATTGTAGAACACTTACCTATATGTCAATGTTACTTTCACATAAGATAGCAATTGTACGTAAATGCTAGGTGAATGAAACTGGACATAAACTGCTTATCCAGTTATATAACATTTTGCTGAATATATTTATATAACATTACACCTTTTCTTGTAGGTACAAGACACAGGAATCTGAATTAGAGGAAGTTAAGTGGTTCTAATAAAATGTGTAATTAAACAACTTCAGTAAATACTTATCTTATTTAACATGATATAGATGGAAAAGTACTGTTAAATAATTGTGAAAAGTGTGTAGACAGACATTAGATATAGCACATTTTGCTTCTAAATATTTCATGGCGTCACTTGCCTAACAGAACATGTTCAGCAAGTTTTGCACTAAGGTAGTTTGTAAAGGAACCTGAAATTGAAGTTACTGCTTTTGGATTTTCAAAATTCATTAACCTACGTTTGATGTTTTTTTACATTAATTTCATGTGCTTGTTTTTGAGGGCTATTGCCCTGTGGGCTGTAAACTGACTGGCAAAAACTATTTCTGGACATCTAGTGGTGCTATGAATCTGCTGAGATCACTCAATGCTAGAATGTTTGAATTTGTAATACTTTTATGGTCATTGGTGTGTTCTTCAGAGTGAAGGTTCTACAGTACCTTAATGACTAAGCTTCTTGTTTTATTCCATGTTGTATGGCATTCAAAATCTGAGAAAATGTTTTATCTTAACCCACTGAAAGTCATACATTTTTCATTGACCTTGGCAGATTTATTACATCACAAGCTGGTGTGTTCAAACAGAATCCATACCTGCCATGTTGATAGTGGATGGTAAGGATAATAGTCCTCAGAATGTCCTAATTGTTAAACAAGTTAATGACATTAGTATTGCAAAATCAAATACGTATTAATTACCACTGCCCTGATATTAGCTTTCAAATCATTACTCATATTCATCAGCTTATTTTCCAATTTTTAAATTATAATTTGTAAAAAAGTTGGATGCTGAAGCTAACAACAGTTAAAGGCTAGTTGCAGCGTACTTAATACTTGAAAGATTAGCATATAGTGTAGGAGCATGCTTTTGTAGGTTACCTACATTATGAGCTGTTTGTGGCTCAAGCAAGTTCTACTGGCAAACAATCTTACATATATGGAGTGAACGGTCCCTCACACAACTGGCTTTGCTTTGTAAAGCCTGCCATTTGCTGTGTTTATAATGCGAGGGACAAGAAATCTGCAGTAAATGAAGTGTAGTTTTGTCATTCAAGCTATTTCTAACATTCAGTTAAAAAAGAGTAAAAAGCACATTATGTAAGGAGATGTTGCAACTGTCTTCCTTTGTCGCATTTCTGAAATATGCATAGGAACATGGCTTTTACAGTCTGCAGTTCCTTCTGAGAAATGAGTTTCTTGATTGTTAAATATAAAAGCATTGTTAAAAAATGAAGCTAATTTCGTGTTGAAAGAGTTAAAATACAGTCATGAAACTTCACTCACATCCATTTAAAAAATCAGGAATGCTTTTGGGACTAGTCCCATCCCCAGCTGATTAGCAACTGGCCTCTTTTCTATAATTGGTTGTCTGAATCTCTTGTAATTGGCTCTCTTGGGAGATGTTTTACATAAGTTCAATGGACCATTCACTGATAGCATGTCAAAATAAGTGGAATGTTTTTTATTATAAAAATTCTTTCCTGTGTTGAAAGTTTGTTTTGTTGTCAATGGTTTAAGTAATTTAATCTCTTCTGTGTTGATTATAATTTCAAAAATGAAAAGCAAGTGCCGATTTTCTGTTCGTTTTGTTCCTTCACTATTCTGCTAATCTAGTTTTCAAATTTCGTTTTGTCAAACCAATATAAAATTTGTCACAATCCTCAACCTATGTATGCCTGATTTTTGTTCTGGGGATAGTGTTTTTAAGGGATTATTTAACTTCTTGAGTGAGAATCTTCTGTGGTGCTATTATGGGTGCTTTATAAGTTGGTGATTGACAGTTGAAGGAGTGGGGATAACGCCGTTGCCACTTTATCGTTCCTCTCCACGTGCTAGGCAACGAAGATGGCGGGTAGAGGGGAGGAGGAAGTTCGACTGCGGTAATGTACACGCACATATTCCTAAAAATTTGCATATTGCAGTATTAATCATAAGACTGCCGTAAGACTGTCTACACGTTTAAGTGAGCAGTTACCTAATTACAGCATACGGTATCTTCGGAATGAATAAAAAATAAAAGGGTAGCTACAGTTAAGATTTAGAGAAACAAAAGTGCCATACCTGCACAGAATTATGCATTCTATTCCAACGGGAATATGCCGCTTATCTCAGAGTCGCTGCTGTCATTGGTACTGCTTTTCTGATCGTTGTCGCTGTCATCGTCAGAGCTACTGCAATCTCCCATGGAAATCATGAGTTCTTCCACTTTCTTCCAAAACGCTGTCGTTTTCCCATGCTGCTACTATAACTTTTTGTGACAAAGAGCATCTTCCCAATTTTTAGCACTTATTTTTGCTATTGCTTCTGTTAGTTTTATAACAGATGTTATAGTGAAATCTGTATTGTTGCGCACTACATATCCCTTTATTTGGGCCCAAATCAACTCTATTGCATTAAAATGGCAATGGTAGGGAGGAAATCTAATAATTTTGTGGCCTTTTTCTGCGGCAATTTCATTAAGTATATATTTTGGGAACTGCGGTTTGCTTTTACTGGTTCTAGCAATTCATACTTTTTTTTTTTAAAATGGTCTTGAACACGCACATATAATTTCCCTTACTTGTCCTTTAATTGGGATTCCGTACCCAAAAACTTTTTTGGTGGTCTTCACAGATAATTTCTTTCTGTCTGTTTCTGTAGCACAAGTGTTTGTGACAGTCATTAGTAACGATAATTAGCTTAATATTAAAGTTACACTGAAACACTAAAGTTGATCACTGAAACACACGAATTATGTTGCGAAAATGTGAAGCTGTTTACAATCTGTGAAACATTCACTACTTGAAGCAGTACACTCTTAGTTTGGCAGTGATGACAGGGAGAAATACCCTAAGTACTGTAAGGGTTATTCATGTTAGAACTGGACCGGACAAAGGCAGGTAAGAAGGGTTAGTCATTAAACTGAAAAGGTTGGTCATTAACCCAGAAAACCTCATAAGATATTCCTTGAAACTAAATCCACACCTGTTCCCTTCCAACAACGCATACTGTCTTATAATAAAGGGCAACGAACGACGGTATTGTGATACCGCTGATTCATACGCGAAGCAGCAATAGTAGCAGTGTCTGCTTATTGCAAACCTCAACATGCCGATAGACTAGCATCATGCATAAAGCACGTGGTGTAGTGCAATAGAGTTGGCAACGTAGGATAAGCGTGCCGGGTTGCTATGGTAACAGTTTGCTTTTGATTGGTGGATTATTGGTTGCTAGGTGACCGCAATGACGTGTCAGTGACGTGTTTATTCCCTCTCCTTGTTTTCGCAGCTGAATAGCACGTGGAGGCAAAACGCCAATCACCAACTTACGATGCGACAATTATAGTTTGATGTCAATCTTTAAATATTCATTCAAACTTTAGAAATGCCCAAGGGTAGAAAGTGAATTTTTTTGTATTTCCAGTTTTTATCTTTTGAGGACTAGTGATCTGTTTAATTTATTTTGCTTATAGTCCTGATTGATCATTTTTTTTCTTTTTGGTTGAATTTGGATTAAAACCATTTTTCTGTGCTATATTTAAAATATATGTAAATTCCTCCTCATATTTTTACGTAGAGGTATGCTGTTAAGTCTATGAATCAAATTTCTAAGAGCTGCTTATTTATGTGAAAGGGGATTAAAACTTTGTGTTTTATGTAATTATCTGTGTGAGTAGGTTCTCTGAAGATTGCAAATTTAAATTATCATTTTGACGTATGATCATTATATCTAAAAAAAGGTCTTTGTTTTTCTCAATTTCCATTGTGAATTTTGTGATCTTGTATATTCAGACATTTTAAGGAATCAGTTAAAAACTTTTGAGGGACTACAGCAAAAATAACAGATCTGGCCCAGAATTTAAACATACGAGAAAGCTTTTATGGTGTCTCTAAATTGCTCTTACAGATCTGCTAAGAAAGCTGAAAGGGGATTACCCATGGCTACACCTTTTGTTTGTAATATTTGTTTTTGAATTCCAAGTAATTTTGTTCAGTACATAGCAGTGTTAATTGTATGATTTGATCTATCTCCATATGTTTGATCTTGATGAACTGTAGCCACTTTTTTAACAAGTTTGGAATTTTATCTGTTGGAATTCTCGTAAATGATTTAACATCAAATGACACCATAATTTTTTATTGTAATGTTTCATTTTATCTATTCAATTTTGAGAGTTGGATACTTAAGCTAATCCATTTAGCCAAATGGTATGTTGGAGCATTGATTTGACTAATGAAAGTTTTTTCCATTATGTTTTGGCATCTAGCTAGTTGGTACTTTGGAATTTCTTTATGATCATTTTGAGGTAACTGTCACACTTCAGGATGAATTATGTGTAATAAAAATACATAATCCAATTTTACCGAGACTGTTTTCCCAAAAAATACATAAAAATGACAATAGCATAAGACCAATGATTAATCAAATCAATGCTCCAACATACTATTTAGCTAAAAGTATTGTTAAGAATCTAAACTTCTTCAAAAAATTTGACAGCTTAAGTGTATCTAACTCTCAAAAATTTAATAAAGTGAAACACATTAAAATTATGGTGTCATTTGATGTTAAATCATCATTTATGAACATTCCAGCAGATAAAATTTCAAATGTACTAAAAAGGTGGCTAGTCCATCAAGATAAACAATATGGAAATAGATCAAATCATACAATTAACACTGAACAAAATTAGTTCAAATTCAAAAACGAATATTACAAACAAAAGGTGTGGCCATGGGTAATCCACTTTCACCTTTCTTAGCACATCTGTATATGAGCAATTTAGAGACACCACAAAAGCTTTCTCATACATTTAAATTCTGGACCAGAATGTTGATATTTTTGCTGTAGTCGCTCAAAAGTTTTTAACTTATTCTTTAAAACGGCTGAATATACTAGATCACATAAATTCACAATGGAAGTTGAGGAAAACTATGACCTTTCTTAGATTTGATGATTATATGTCAAAATGATAATTTAAAATTTGGAATCTACACACACAAAAAAAAAAAAAAACCCACTCGCACAGATAATTATATATAATGCAGCAATTTCAATCCTCTTTCATATAAATTAGCAGGTCTTAGAAATTTGACTCATAGACTTAACAGCATACCTCTAGATAAAAATATGAGGAATTTACATATATTTTAAATATAGCACAGAAAAATGGTTTTAATCCAAATTCAACAAAAAAAATAATGATCAATCAGGACTATAAGCAAAATAAATTAAACAGATCACTAGTCTTCAAAAGATAAAAACTGGAACTACAAAAAACGTCACATTTCACCCTTGGGCATTTCCGAAGTTTGAATTTTTAAAGATTGACATTGAACTAGCAACACAGAAGATTCTCACTCAAGAAGTTGTTAAATAATTCCTTAAAAACACTATCACCAGAACAAAAATCAGGCATATATAGATTGTGACAAATTTTATATTGGTTTGACAAAAAGAAATTTAAAAACTATTAGCAATCAGCAGAAGTAACATAAAATATAAACAGAAAAATCAAACAGAAAGAAACAGAACCTCTTGAGTTTTGAAATTTCCACCTTAGATGACATCAAACTTGCCAGAGTATCCGATGGCAGCACAACACCAAGCCAGACGCAGACACCGGTTGCACCATCAGTCAGCCACAGATCTTAGGATAGGGAAGAAGTGTGTTTTTTTATAATTAGTAACTTCTTCCAAACATAGAGTTCGGCTGCATAACTGGCTGGCTTTAAGTTTAATATTTGGTACAGTTTCATGATTGGTAGACCAGAAATGATGGCCTTTTGCTGATTTTTCTTTTTCATGAACAGAAGCTACTATGGTGAAATTAAAACAGTGATGTATTCTCGTCAGTGGCATTATTGTAGGCTACTTATAGCGATAAAGCGAAATGAAGAGGATTTGTCCTGTACAATTATTTTCATTTCTGCTGATACATTTTAAGTCCCACGTGGCACATGAGAGATATGCTATTTACATGTTCAGTTTCCCCCCCTTTTTTTTTCTAATTTTACGTCCTCCAACGTTAAGTCATATCGGACAGTGAATGAAATGGGCGAAATTATGCTGAAATGTGTCTAGGGTCCATGGAGCTTAGAACTACCCGACATTCGTCTGTGAGGATAAGGGAAAACACCTTATCCAGGTAACTCACCCTGACCGAGATTCGAAAAAGAAATTAATGGAAAGTTAAATATTTTATAGAAATAAATATATATAAAACAAGGAAAAGGGGGAGGTCTCAGGCATGGTTATTGGGAAAATGGGGAAAGGTCCCAGAAAGGGAAGAGTGCTTATAAAATGCCTCTTTTTGTAACTAGAAAGAAAAATTCCACTGTGGTATCTTTTTGAAAATATTTAATTTACCCTAAGAAAAAGGGGTGTGTACCTAAAAAGTTGTATTGCTGCTAATTGTTTTTTCACTGAGATTCCATCATAATCTAATTGGATAACTATGTGAATGTATTTTGCTCTAATAAATTAAGGAATTTTAAAATGGTTATTAATTTCAGTCGCATGTGTGGCACGCGAGTTCGTGTGGAAATGTCTTCAGGAAGAAGCAGGCGAGGAGGTGGTGGCGGTGGGGGTCGTAGGGGCTCAGCCCCCACACGTTATTCAAGGTACGTTATCTTCCAGTTGTGTGAGTATACTGTCTACCTAATTTCATTTTATCTTATGTTATTTTGATTTTTTGTAAATTATCAGTGCATGAAAAGTATGATAAATTTGTAATGCAAAATTTAAAATAGTGGCCAGACTGTATATTCTTTTTGTTTGCAGAGTATGTTACATATTTTATTTCCAGAATTTGTTTAATCCATTTCCAATATTGTGGAAGTAAAGTTGCTTAAAAATTTGAATTTTTATTAACGTGTTGGGTAATAATGCGAGCGTCATATTAGGAACATCAGGTCGGTCTGGACGAGAGGTGGTGTTGTGAGCATTCTATTTGATGTTGTGACGCAATTTGCAGGGAACTCTTGTCTCGTACTGCAGACATCACCCCGATCTTCATGTTTTTGCTACTACTACCAACATGATGGCCACCAATCCAACAACTTCCCCAAATGAAAACTTGGCTCTACTCATCACAGCATTGCAACGCACCCACCACACCCTTCTCGTCTGTCCGTTAACCCAAAAATATGCGCGTCAGCAGTTAGCACTGACTCTTGAACAACCTTTCACCAACAACCATCACAACCACACTCACCAACCACAATCCACTGGCTACCTGACAACCTCTGTTACCTGCCATCGATCGGCACAACAACATTTTCTTCTGTCTTCATGTCAACGCACTCGCCTGCCCAGCTACTGTCTGGTATTCTTACTCAGATTTATTATGTTGCAAGCTGTATTCATTGGGAGGGATAATAATAAGAACTTAGATTATACTAGAAGTAATATTGAATACTTTAGGATATGCAGTAATAGTATCTGGTGTAAAGGTGCAGTAATCAAGGGTTGGTGTATTCACCAAATACCTTGCAGTTTAAATGCTTACCAGATTAACTCTCAAATAGGATGTCATTTAGAATTAAATGCAATAATGTGCAATTTGGTTTATAAAGTATATATTCACAATTTTAAGGTATTTTATCAGCACTGTTCTTGATCAATTTGTTTTGTTTTTGTGCAGAATACTGCCTGCCTCATATCCAAGAAAAATTGTTAAATGTGTCTAAATCTACAGACTAACTTTGAGTAACAATAAAGCTAATGCAGTTGTTGCATCTTCTCTATCTGAGGTACACCCATTATGTAGTTTTGAGTTCAACAATATGATTTTGACATTTTCTGGCACTTTCTCCTGTAGCATTTGTAGATACACATAACTTAAAAAAAAAATGCAAAATAAAACATTAGAGCAAATGCACAAAATATGACATGTTGAAATGGTGAAAAAAGTTTAAATTTTAATTTGAAATTTCCCAATCTAGTTTTGAAAATATATTAGGCTGAAGGGATTATCATGGCCAGAGTACATTTACAGTGAAGAAGCAGTGAAACGCAGGAATTAGTTAACTAATTCGTTATTAAAAGACTTAGTCATATTTAATACTTAAACCTTCACTCACATTAATGGTTAGAAACAGAACATTTTCGGGGCCATCAGTCCCATCATTAGCTGATCAGCAACTAACCACTAGCTTTCGTGTAGATTTCTTGAAATCGGCTCCCTCTCTCAAAATATTTCTTACACAAATTCTTTTAATTACAACTTTTTTAACTAATTCCTGCTTCACTGCAGATGTACTTTGGCCATGCTCACTGTATGCTGACACCAGAACCATTAACTGTTAATTCTGTGATCAAGAATGGTGCATTCTTTGGATAGCTAGTTTAGTAGTTATATTATTTTGCTTTTAAAGTAACTGAGGCATGTGGTGATTTCATGTAGCTCTAAGTATAGTTGAGTGATCATAAGTTATATCTATTATGAATTCAACTTTTGGATGCATAGTTGCCCCTGTCCCTACAACTGGAAATGTGAGGCACGCTTCTTTTCCTAGTAAAATTTTTTAAAAATTTTGGCAATTTGCAATATCTCTTGTGTGTGCAGGTGCACACTAATACCGTTTTACCAACTGCTCTCACCTTTTGGATCAGATGTTTCATGTTAGGATGTAGTACTTCCATTTGCTGCACTTTTTAATGAACTAGAATTTTGGGTCTGAACCGAATTTCAAAATTTACTAACTGCATACTACTTTCTCTACATTTACGTTTAGTAGGTAAGAGAAAGTATTGTGTTCCTCCAGAAATACATATTTTGATTCACCTACCACCCCCCAAAAAAAGGCATTATTTTAGGAAAAGGTCTATGTGCCTGTCAGAGTACAGCTTAATTTAAAATAAGGTTTAAAAATATATATCTTCCTTCTCTATTGTTTATTTTCCCAAAAACAGCTTTAATAATTTTGCTTAATTGAATATTCATCTTGCCTCATTTCCCTTTCATTCTGAACAAATGTGTGACATTTTTCATTTAACACAAAGTGGGTAGAAAAAGCTTTTTTTTCACCCCCCCTTTTTTTTCTGTGGGTAAAGAAAGTGGGTGAATGTAACAGTTACATGTATTTTATTTGCCTTATTATAAATAAAAAGTGATAGCTGAACAATGGAGTCCTATCTGAGAGTACATTTGGTAATATGTATATACAATAAATGTATGGAAATTTTGAGTTTTAAATTTGCATTAAGATTATTTTAGGTATATGGTGGAGTGCAAATGTAGTTTTGAATAGTATACAGAGTAAAAGAGTCGAAGAAATGCTCAGAGTCGTCACATTGTTCTAGGTCACGCTCACCACGCAGGCGTTCTCACAGCCGATCACGATCAAGAAGCCGCTCACCCCGGCGCTCTCGTTCAGATTCCCGAGACAGGCGGTAAGTATTTACTATATTTGTTTATACTATAAAGTTCACTCACCTTGGAGGACTGTTGTGCACGGTACGTATGGTGTCTTTATAGGTACATGAGGAGGTTGTCAAGGTCCAGGTCACTTTCTAGGGAAAGAAGGCAAGTATCTAGTTAGAACAACTTTCTAACTTTATTTGTTTTTCAGCAAATCTGTTAAACCTGACAATGTGAGCTGTAATAATGTAATTGTTTGTTTATTTTCAGATGAATTTCACAGTTTATCTTCAAAGAGATAAGAGGTGGTTTTGTATTGTGAAAGAATTGTCATTATTTGGAAGATGGACTAATGATATAATATCATGGTGTATGTTAGTTTTCACATATCGTCATTGTTCATATTTCTCTCCATAAAATTCATTTTCATTGTAGACACAGTAATGAATGTACATGTTTGTATGTCCTTTTATCATTAAAGAGCTCTTCACTCAAATTTTATACTAGTACTTTTTTATGGTTTCCTATCCCAATGATCAATTTTGAGTAACTTTCACCTTTCTTTTCTAATTAGAAAAGCAGAGTACATTGTATTTCACGTATGATACATGCAAAATGGTTCCTAATGTCCAAAACCTGCTTTTGGTTTTGCTTCTGATTGTTTCATTGTTTTCTAGTTACCAGTATCATACAATGCAAAGATGGCAATAGTGATGATGGATGTGACTATCTGTCACTGTAATTGCATTGTTAACAGTTAAGGTTGACAGTTCAGAAATGTACATGATGGACAGAGATGATCAGTTGAAATGTAACTGTCCACTTTGTATGACTACTATGTGCCATTATATAACAATATTGGATATGAAAAGGAAAGCTATTTGCTATTGGATACCTTATAATCCCTCAGGTAAATAGGCAAGTGACTAACTGTATAATGCAAAATGAGACAGAAAATCTGATATGGTCTAACATTCATAACTGTTTTCCATATTTTCTGCATGTGTCTAGAACGTTGACACGGGCACCCTGCACACAAAATTTAAAAGATAACTTGCATTCTAGTAGCATAATTCACACCACAAAAAGCAGAAGACCTATTTTCAGAACTGGAATTTTGAGGGGGAGGCATTTTGTTGTGTTGGAATAAAGATCACATTTTGCAATCCATAAGCTACTTCTTCCTCTGCTTATACATTTGTGTCCAATTCGTTACTGTTAAGGTCAGTGCTACCATTGGTCATTCCATCTCAAACCACAAACTCCAGGATTTACAAAATAAACTGTACTTATAAAAACCAAAAGAAATATGCAAACATCATTAAGAATCTGATGTATGTAACTCTCATGACTATCCTCCACTCTTGTACAGTTATTCCTCTCTACTTAAAATTGAGATAAACTTTGCTTAATATCTTGAGGATATAAGGAAATATGGGAAAACAGTTTTAAAACTGATCACTGGTGACCTTGTGTTCTCTTTATATGGCCAAGAAATAACGGAAAATTGACATACGGTTTGAGAAAAGTATAAAGTTCAAAGAAATAACAAGGAGTATCTCAAATGGTTCTCTCCACAGAAAAATATTTGATATAAATTATGTGTTATAATGAGATCTACATTTTTATTAGTCAGATTCTCTCTTATGGTTTAGTTGTTATACGGAATGATAGGACTTCTCAGAAATTTCAAGATAGGTGTTTTATGTGTCATGAAAATATCTTAATATTGGTATTTTGAATAAATTATTAGTTACTAAACTTACCTTTGAAACCACAATGGGATTGCCTTTGTAAAACTATTATAGATAGTTCAGCCATTCATTGAAATTTATTGGATTATATTTGCTCAGTTTGGTTTAGAACCATTTTTGAGAAAGACAAAATTTTCAAAACTGTTCCATGTAAAGGTAGGCTGGGGAGAGGGATAATCTGGAAACATTTCAGGTTACATCCTTGGTAAGTTTGATATTTAACTTTCATTTTTGAATGGAGTTGTGCTATTCAGAGATATATGCATGTCTCTTTTAATTCAGCTGGTCCCAAAACATATTTCCTTTACTTATATTCTACCTCAACTTAGTTTGATCCTGCTGTAAACATCTGGCTGGGAAGATAGACAAGACAGATATTGGGACAGAAAACGGCTAAGCCGTCGATTGTTTCAGCAAAGTTAATGGGCATTTTCTTTTATTTGCATGTGTACAATAAAACCCTTCCTGTAAGTACAGTACTGTAAGTAGTTTCCTGATCTCTACTCTGTGCCAGCTAATTTCGGAGAGCGAAAAGTATGCGAATGTTTCGATTCCTATAAATGTAATATCGCCATATTTTATCTTTCTGCTTCACATACCACAGTTCTGCATGCAGATTAGACAGAAGACTGGTGGAATTATACATATGTTAAAATAAGCTGCATTTTCTTTAACATTTACTAAAGGACACTGCTATTATATTTCTGCATTCCTATACCAAGCAGCTCTTTCAACGAGGTCTGTATCGAGTTAAATGCTGATTAAGATGGTATTGTTTAAGAATGTGGAAATGCTTCTGATATTTAACACTGTATTTCCTGTACATCTCATGTACCATACAAGCCCAAGAACAGTAGTATATATGTAATTTAAAATCAGTAAGCTTTTCATCATGGAGCAGGCCGGTGTGTCAACCAAAATGAAACACAAGTTAGCAAACCCTAAAAAGTGGTGAGAGGCAAACGTTTCCACATTTGTTTTGCAGTTCTTAGAGAAAGAAACTCGGAAGCGTCTATAAAAATGTTGAGAAAGAAACCAGTGGTCTCCTTGGTGTTTCTGCAAGTGGTGTACATAGTGTTTGAATGGAACAGCAAGCACCTGGAACTCTAAAAACAGCCGGAAAATTACGTAAATGCAAACAGCGCATGGAGTAATACAACAGTTTTACCAAAAGTGCGATATGCAGTAAAGTTTGATTATTTTTTCAAAAATGAACCAACTCAGATTTATTAAGTTTTCTGTGTAACCCAACTATTTATTGTCTAGAACTTAGCACTACTATATATACTGCTGGTGCTGCAAATCTTATGTGTGTGTATGTAGCATTTGACACATGGCGAGTTGAGTCAGCTCCGCCTTGTTATTTACAGCAGGATTAAGCTAGCCTGAGATAGTAGACACTGCAAAACTGAGCTTTCTGGAAGAATTAGTTGATAAAATGATGTGAATGTAAATCTTTCATTGTTCACAGGTGGTGATGCTCAGTTGGAATATTACATAAAAGTGTACCATCTGTATTTTTGTAATAAGTTTTTTGTTCTTAATTCATTTATTTTCAGGAGTTATGTACAAAAATATAATTATATACTTACAAAGTAAAAAATAAAAATGTACAAGTATAAAAGCTTCTTTGAGGCACAGCCTTAACATAAAACTTGGTGACTATAACCAACTAGTTTCTCATATAGATCTTATTTTCTAAAATTAATCACTTTTATATATATATATTTATATATATATATATATATATACATACACACGTTCATATACACACACTGTTCCACATTGTTAAAATGTTCTCAAAATCCTTAGGTGTTAACATACTTTGGAAATGTGAATATTAAAATATCAAGTATCATAGCATTTAGTTTTTTTTAAAGGAATTACTACCCAAAAATTCTACAGGAATTTTTACTTGGTTAACTAATTCTCAAAGCCTTGTAACTCAGTGAACAAAGCACATGGTTCAGAAATATGTAACGTGCGATCCATATAAACCTGAACCATTTCAATAGGCCATAATTTCTCTTTGAAAGCTCATAGAATGTGGAAATTTGTTCTAATGATCTCGGTGGCTCTGGGAGAATTGACAACACTGACAATTGTTGACAGTTGCCAGTCTTGAATGTGCAGTCGTAACAGCAACATGCAGTACTCACTATGAGAGCGTGTTTACATTTTGAAAACATATTGGAAGACAAATTCCTTGGTAACATGTGAATCTAGAAGAATTTAATGCATGCAAGATAAGATACTTTTATTTATCCTTTGAGTACAGCGATTTCAAGGATATGTCAATTCCAATTTTATATACATATATACATACATAGTTTTATCTTTTTACATATCTCTGTTACATATCAATGTTCCAACTAAGGCAACAATTTTATCACTCGTTAGAAGGCTGTAGACAACTGGTACATTCATTAGTGAGTGGAAAATATAGACGGCCATTGAATGCAGAGGCTGTTACAGATGTTCGCAGAAGGCTATTGAATTTTCCAAACAAATTGTTGCGTCGATTGAGCCAGGAATCCGGGTATTCATATTGAACATGTCAAAGAGCTGCGAAGAAATCAGGATTTCGACCTTTCAGAGTGCATATGGTGCAACAACTGAAAGCAGCAAATTATGATAAACAAATCAGTTACTTACTATTGATGGTTTCAGGGTACTCTTATTCCATCCAGACATTCTCTCCATAATGTGGTTTACAGGTGAGGCATGGTTTCATCTGTCAGGCTACATAAACACACACCACCAGATATTAGGCTGCTGTAAACCCCCAAGTGATGCACTAAACCCCACTGCATGACGAAAAGATTGGAGTATGGTGTGCAGTGTCAGCTTCCAGGATCATTGGTCCCATTTTCTCTGATACAACTGACTGAAGTTTATATGGGTATCTTCAATACATTTGTGGATCAGCTGGATGATATCGAATTGAGAGAAGGTTATTTTCAGCAATTTGGAGCAACGTGCCATACATCTGATGACACCATGGAACTCGTAACCAGTTTCTTTGATAATCGAATAATCTCAAAAGGTCTGTGGCCACCCAGATCCGCTGACCTAACCTCGCCCGATTTTTTCTTGTGGGGTTTCTAAAAATAGTGTAAAAGAATAGGCCACGGACAATTGAGGTTCTCAAGGAATCAACTCAAACTGAAATAAGTAAGATTGGCGAGGATACTCTCTAAAACTTCGGAGAATATGGTGAGACGAGTGCAAACCTGTATAGATGCTGGTGGAGAACACTTCTAACATTTTCTCTAAGATGTAAATATTGTAATGTAATCTCCCAATTGTGTATTATATTCTCCGAAAGTTGCACTTGTGTCCTATTATTGGTTCAGAAGTTATGGCCTATTGAACTGGTTTAGGTTATGGATCACACTGTATAATGGGTACATTGTAAATTGATAGAATGCTTTACTTCATTAGGAGTTGAATCAGTAACCTTTCTCGAACTTCTGGTTCAGAATTATTTTAAATATAGGTTTGGAAAGTGAAGATGCATCAGTAGAGTTGAGATGTACTGCACAGCGAAAGGAGTTGTAGTGCAATTGATTCTTCTTGTACATATTTGGAAACTAGTTCTAGTTAATTTTAGGGTGGAGTCTAATATGCACGTTATTTTAATTGTGCTTATGCTATAACTAAGACCATTCTTTTGTGGTGAAAAACCACCTGTTTGTTCATTGGGCAATCTCAAATGTAAAAGCTTATTAAAAAGTGTTTAGCTCACTAAAATGCATACTGACATGAACACACAGTACAGACATAAAAACCAAATCATGGTAATATGAGGTTTTCCAGTTTCAGTTAGAGATTAGGTCGTCAGATGTTTTTGTTAATAAGTTTAGGATAGCAGGGATCCATAAGTGCTAAACCGAAGAAGCAGAAAGACCTGTTTTAATGGAAAAAACCTTAACAAAAATTGGTGCAGTGTTCAACTAATCTCCAAAAGAATCCTCTACGGAACAAAAAAATCTGTTTTCATAACCAACTACAGAGTATCTTGAATTACTACCTTGTGCTGACAAATTTCAGGAATGAACACTTCTTGCAAAAAGGTGAATACTTATTTATGGTGCATGTTACTGTTATTCGCAACATGACAACTGCCTCCTGTGTACCAGATAAGAAATTATGAATATGGAACCTCTAGAATCATACCAAGCTTTGAAGATGTATCCTGATATTGTCACCAAATATGGAAGGCTAGAAGTACAATGACTTTGTTGTCAATTCCTGAGCATTAGACACACATACATCTGTGAAAAAGGAATAATAGATCAATCCTGAAACGGTGAAACCATGACAGCTGAGAAGAAATTATAATTATGGAACCTCTAGAATCATACCAAGCTTAGAAGATGTATCCTGATATTCTCACCAAATATGGAAGGCTAGAAGGACAATGACTTGGTTGTCAATTCCTGAGCATTAGACACACATACATCTGTGAAAAAGGAATAATAGATCAATCCTGAAACAGCCAAACCATGACAGCTGTTTCCAAATAACTAGAAAGAATGTTTGATAGACTTAACTGGTATTTGGAAACTAGAAAGCTAATAACAGTAAGAGCTGGGTGTGGAAAACACCTGTCAATGAATAGTATAATAAAGTAAATATTTTTGAAAAGGCATATACCATATCAAATTTAAAATTAAAATAAATTGGAAAATGTTAAAATGGTATAACTTTTTAATGCAAGGATTTTATACAGTTAAATAAAATGAAGAAACCTCTTCAGAATTCAAATAGCTACACCAAGGAGCAGTTTAAAGGACAACACTTTTCAGCATAAGGATAAATGATCTGACATCCATATTAAGTGAATTATGAAACATCCATAAAAAGTCTGTCGAGTCAACGGGTTTGCAGTTCGAACTCAAAGGAACCTAACCCTCCCGTCCACTAATGACCGTCATAAATCTATCTCCACACTTCAGAAATGGAACACACTTGTTGAGGACCAATAGCAACCCCGATTTTCTTGAAATGACATTCGCATGTTAACTCCACGTGGAGTCTCAGTCACCAAAGTTCCAACTTCCAGTTGATATGTTTCATTACGTGCAGCAATTCGTTGTGTCACAATGTGGAGACCGTGGGAGGGAAATGCAGTGGTGAATGCAAATGAAATAATAGATAACTTTCAGTCAAGTGAAAATAGTGTGAATAAATTGGAAAGTGTTGCTGGGCCGAGTTATGTTACTGGAAAAGCCTCAAAAAACGAAGTTTTAACGGGAACTCTTTCTAAGCAAATTCAAGCGCTTGTTTTGTACACACATAAATGTGCTGAAAAATAATCTTGGTAAGGGGTGGTGCAATGAACCTGATGATAAATTCTGGGTATTCACAGAAATACAGTAAGAACTATTGTGACGAAAGTAATACCAAAGATGCTGATCAAGTGTGAAAACAAAAGGAAATGTTTCTCTAAAATAGATAATTTCACATGCGATTTAATTCGCCAAGAAATTTATAGTTTCCATGCAAAAGGGAGAGTGCCCACCTTAGATGAATTGGTTGCACATTTGCAAGAAATTTGTGATTTTCTTTATGGGCACTGCACTTTGCGCGGCCTCCTAAAGGAGCTGGGTTTCAAATACGGCACTTTGAATAAGATAGGAGTTATTATGGAATCCAGTAGAATTGTAGCTTGGCGATATATAATTTCGCAGTAATGGACATAATTCATTTAGGCAAAACCTCATACAATACCCATGACGTATTGAGAAAGGTGGCAACCTTGCAGAACGGTCTGGGAGAAGGAGGGCTGAGGTTGTAAAACTATTATAAGGGTTCGTTAAAGGAGTCGGCCGACATGCACATGAGTTAACTAAACAGACTCTACACCGTATGCAGATGACATCAGTACCATACTCAATAATCATATGGTATCACAATAAAATGAGGTAAATGGAAACTATATACCAAATGTGTGCATTGTCATTCTGCATAATCATGTTCCATAGTTAATAAAGTAAATGTTGAGTTACCCTAGTTTCAAAGCTAACATGCAAAAACTGTATAAAATACTGAAAAGATGACAGGCAATAAATGGAACTGCTAAAAAAGTACCTTTAATACAATATATAAGACATACATAGAATGAGTATTGCAATATGGAGGTGAAGCTTGAATGAAGGCTAGAAAATCAAGACTAAATGAGATTGAGATAGTAGAAAATTAAGGCTCTAAGAATAGTTTCAAAACTGCAATGGAGATGGCTAGTTTACCTGCCTATTCATTGTAAAAGAAATGTTACAAAGGCTCCCTTTTAATACTTAAGGAATATGTAATAAAGGATCTCGGAACCCAAGAAAATCACAAACAAAAGGTAAATATAAGACTAAAATTTGAAAAATTCTGCTTCCAAAATGCTTCCTCACTCAGATAGAAAGTAGAATTTAAATTAATTGAAAATATCACAGCTAAAAAATATGTCACAGCTGAATTAAAATTATAAACAATTTATACGCCTTACCTAGAATGCCTCCCTTATGGAGAAAATGATATTGTTGGTGCTGGAATATACAACTTATTCAGTTTATTTATAGGTTCAAATACAGTAAATTTTGATGGAGAACTAGCAGACGTTAGTACCAGCCTAAAACAAATGTATAACTAATTCAAAATAAGCCTTACAAGTAATAAATAAATAATAGTACAATAAATGGAATACTGCATTCATTCTGGAGAATCACCTTTAATGTCAAATACATCTGATTGCTCAAAGAAAAAAAGCAATATTCTGCTTAGCCACACAGCTTCAAAAAAGTACCCTTTGCAAGCAACCAGAAATTTCTGGATAGGAAACATTTACGTGCAAGATTTTAACTAACATCCTATTTGGGCACCAGACAGAGGATGAAGTATTTACTTAAGATGAGTTGGTACTAGTAACACTAACATCACTTTTTTAAATGTTATGTTAACATGTTTCCGAAACATAACAGAGATTAAAAAAACTTATGTTAGTGTTACTAGTACTGACTCATCTCAAGTAAGAAACTGTTTAAAAATTCTGTAAGATATTTTCCATATCTTTAAATGATGATTCATAGGTGTGGAGCTTGAATGAAAACCAGAAAAGTCAATGCAGAAATGAGGCTCCTGAGACCATTAGCAGGTTTATAGCTTACTCAATATTCCAGCGAGTGTAAAGTCAGGAAATTAGTTTTAAGTTCTATATCTAGTAGTTAATCCCGATGAAAAACTATGTATTAAAAAGGAGTAAACTATTGTTAGCATTTTAAAATACCTCTCATATTTTTGTGTGAACTACGCAGTTCCAAATTTTATATTTTTCTTTTGGATATTGCTTATTAATAAATACTGTTTAAGGCAGTGTTGGATGGCTAATGGGATGGAGTAGCCTGTTAGTCATGGTCTAGGAAGTAGGTTCACAATTTTGCTGGAAATCTGTTATACTCCATGTCCAGGTATGTCAAAGAAGTATTTAAAGAGACTCCATGACAATCTTGTAATAGAAAAAAGAAGTGATTTCCCTTCCATAATTAATCAGAAACCAGTAGGTCAGCCCAAAATAGTGAAAATGATTTGGAAATAGAGTAGGGTTTGCACTGTTGGCATGCACATGTATCTTATGCTGCAGTGATTTTTATGTCCGAGTTAATTTCTTGTACTTGGGAACAAGAATGAGAATGTCAAAATGTAGTCAGTTTTCTGTTAATTCTAAACAGTTGCAATGTAATATATGCATTTCAACTTTATTGTTCTTGTGCTGGTTTTTTTCAATTAAAGTGAACCAGTTGTAACAGTGTACTAAGAAGATACTGTTGTTAAAGGTATGTATTCATATTTGTGGATATACTTGGAACTGTTATCCTCAACTATTACCATTTTTCACACTTTCCGAAAATTTCTAGATTGAAGTTTGCTAAATTTAAATCTCATTTCTTTGTCCTGTCTTGCATTTTGTGTGGTGAATCTTCACTTTCCCATTTTGTTAGATGTATATTTTTTGATGGTGTTAAACATCAGCTATGGATTTGTTTAAAGTGAGATCATTTATTTTAGTTTACCTATTTTTGAAAAGACCATGATTAAATAGTTTCAGAAATATTTGTAAATGTAGTTACTTCGACATTTATGTAGCCATTTGAGATGATAAAAACTTACCAAAGGATGCTGTGTATTTATCTGAGGTAATTATGTATGTCAATTAGGCTCAACAGATAAAATTCTTAAATTTACATGGCCATGCTTGCATTGCTGCATCTAACACTGCAAGAAATATTTACTGGTAGAACATATAAGTAAAAACTCCGGCAATAATCATTTAGGTAATGTGTGGCTCAGTTCGTAAGGTCTATACTGCTCGTGCTAGTCATTTTTAATCGACGATTTTACTTTAAGAAAAACTAGCTCAGAGTAGTCAGCAGTCTGGTTATTACTATTTGAATGAGACTGGCAATCTGTTTTTTACACCTGATGAAGCCAACCTACTTTGTATGAAACAAATTATTACATTGTAAATGTAATACAGCTGTTCACCATAAAACATGGAAGCAGGTGGCACCATCCTAAAGCTGACCCTTTCTCCTATTATGTCCCATATTTTTACCCTTTCCCTCCCCTTAGATTGTTGGAGAATCCAATAGTGGCCAAGAGGGAAATTTACAACTAGTGTTCAAAAGAACAGTCTGTTTAATATTAAAATATGTGGACTAAAGCAGATAATTTGTATAAAGGAGAATAGCATTAGCTTTTCAGTTTTTCCAAACTTTATAAAACCCGATAGTAATAGTGTATGTGAAGTCGGAGTATTACCATGTTAATATTGGCAGTGCTCTATAAAAAGATGTGAATGACTTCTATTTTTGTCTGATTGTACATTTGTTAAAGAAAGTGCAAGTAGGTACTTAGTATGCAAAAAAAAAAAGTCAATTTGGAGAGTTTGGATGTGCTTGATGCTGATGTGCAAGTGACGATGTGAAGAACACTGGAAATGTCTTTAAAAGAAGAAAACAAAGCTAAGTGCTGACTTAGGGAGTAGGCAGGCACCGCGTAGCTCTGTTACAACAAAACGAACGATGCACAATCTGTTTCATCTAGGCATGAATCATACTTGAGTGATAACAGCTAACTTTGTATAACATCATTATATAACTGTATATTTTTGTCTAATTTGACGAGCAGTATGTTTAGAATATGTATTAGGAAACTATGATTTTACTTCATTGGGCCATTGACCAGGCTAGAAGAGTTTAGCTGAATTAAGTTAGCGTGTAGTGCCAGTCACGATTTTAACATTTCCCACTGCAGCAAACTATTTTGCAGCTTTAACATCTGATTAGTGTTGAAGTCAGATATGCAAAGTGCAATTCACAATTAAGTATTATAATGGGGGGGAGAAAAACCAGTGCAATTAAAATATCTAAAGTTAGAGATTTAAGGAGATGTGAACACCCAGTTTCAAGATCCTATTCAAGGATCCAATATCCTATGCTCTGTTGTGCTAGCCTCCTGTATTAAAAAGATTAATACTTTTTGTGGCATAGGGCTAAGTCCATGATATTACTGTGTGTTTTAGTGCAAAAGGTTGGCAACTCGTGCATTAACTCCCTCTACAGATGTTGACCTAAACACTGTTGCTGCCATCAGTTATATAAAAGCAAATGACATGCAAGTTTTTAAGTTAATGCTTCTATAATGGCACCACTGATGTTGCATGAGTTTAAACTTAAGATTTGGAACGTTTGCATCCCCAGTGTAATTTGGCGTACCACCTCTGTATTTGCCAGTAATGAGAGATTTGAACCGCAGATCTTCCTGTGTTAACATCCTGGCTGGAATGTACTTGTAAGGTAAGAAACATCTTAATACACCATTTAATTTTCAGGCAATATATTCAGTAATTACACTAATGCTTTCTTATGAATCTAAGGAAACTGTTGGTTCCGATTGTGATGCGGACATTACGTAACCTTGCAAAGACGTCGCGTGATGGTCATGCTTGTATAGGTATTTTTATGCATATCATTGTTTTATCAGCAGAGCTGATAGGAGTAACTTGCAAGTGTTTATCTTTCTCATGTGCTCCCATAAAAGGATTTATTATGGACATTCCTTAGTGCATATTTTGGTGATATATACTGCATATTTACAGAGTTTGTGTTTTGGTAAATACCACTGGCTCTTTATATTTTACCTATTTAATTTTCTAACAAATATTCTCAGTACATATTTTATTGCATAAATCGTTTGTGCATATTTTCTTAATTTTAAAGAGAATTTACTTTTTAATCTACAGTTATAGTAACTGATGTGTAATATGCATAGTAGTATAGTATTAAGTGTATAGAAAATGCGTGACAGTCAGTTCTGTTTATTTGGAAAATGTGAAATGTGTAGTGTTTAACGCCCGCTTTTACTACATACGGCACCACAGGCGATGACACTGATGATACATGGGAAAGAAGTTGGAGCACCGGTGGAATGAGATTGCGGGGGAAACTGGAGATCCCGGAGAAAACCCGCCCCAGCGCCGTGTTGTCCACCACAAATCTCACTTTGCGGTCGCCTAGGATCGAACCCGGGCTGCCTTGGTGAGAGCCAAGCAGGCTAACCACTGCTTGACTCTCACCAAGGCGGCCCGGGTTTAGTTGGAGCAGATGTGCAATTCATTACTCCAAACTTCACAATTTTGCAATATTCGTATCCTTAGACTTGAAATGCCCAATAAAATGGTTAGCCAATGAGTGTATTTCCAGTTTAGTGGAAACGAGTAACAAAAAATAAATGGAATGGAGGAATAGGTAATGAGAATATTGCATTATCGATAGGTATGAACTTCTGACACAAGGATTTGTTCCATATAACTTTACCTTATATCTCTTAAATGTTATGCATCTTATCACATCTTGTTGACTGCTGGCTGTTCTGCGATGCAAAGTATTTCCTCGCTTAACAGAACAATTTATCTTAATATATTTAAGATAATTGTCAGATTAACATTATAACAACCACATGAATTAAATCTTATCACATAACCTTCAAATAAATGGGAAGGTCCTTCAGTTTAAACCCATAGTTGTGTTGCAAAAGGCTTATTTGAAGGTGTATATGGGGAAGAAAGCTGAACTGAACCTCACTGTCCATTTTAGGCCCAGGTTCCAGCTGTGCCATATTTGTCTACCAACCCTTGGCGATGCGTGCCTGGATCCATTTGATGTAGTTCGGCAGTTTGGTGTATATGCCATACTTGCCTCGTTTACCGCAGCCTTCTCCAAAACTGGTGATACCAAACACTGTCCATCGACCTCGATCATCACGGCAGAGGAGAGGTCCCCCTGAATCTCCAGCACATGAGTCCATGCGTCCTCTCCGATACCCGGCACAGAACATGTTCTCTGTGATATGGTAATCCTCATACACTTCCTTACATTCATCACCAGGCACAATAGGCACCTGCAAAACATAAACGTTCTGTTACCCGCTAAAACTATTAATTTCTGTAATTTTAAACCAATGTAGGTGAAAGCTTTTCATCACATTTGTTCAACATAGTACAGAAAATAAAGTTTCATTGTTTGAAGGGGAGTCCGGGGTCAGTTGTTAGATGGGCAGGTTTGTTGCACTTCGATTTTGAACTAACCACCAGATTTGCAGTATTAACTTTTAGCCAGTTGGTAGCTGCGAGCCTTCCCTCTTGCTGACCTTTCTATCGTCACAGAGCCGTGTGTTGCAGACATACCAAGAGAGTGAATGTGTTTTTCTTATTCAAAAGTAATCTTTTTCCATCTGGAAATAATTTTAATAGCGGTTAAACCATTCGTTGCATACGATTGAGACTGATATGCTGGGTATATCGCATGCTTAGGTATGTAATATACACATACACATCATACATGTAAGCATTTTGAACAGTGAAAAGATTGTTATGCATTATAGCCTGAGCTGGCATACAATGGGGTTAATTGTTAGAACAAACTGGGGGCAAGTTGTGACAATGTAACAACTTGCCCCGTACAATTTTTTCCATACATTCCACCATAGTTTGTTCAAACATTTACAGAAGACATGAGGAATTATAAAAGAAAGACAATGAGGCATAGCATCTCAAGAAACATATCTACATATCTTAATTCCCCCATTCTTGTGTTTCCAAGGACAAATTTTAACGGCCATTTTCTTCTTAATGGGCCACAAGCATGTGCAGGTTCTGCTAACAATTCAAGTTGGATGACCAAAGAAGATTTTTTGTCTGTTTATGAGGCACATACACCGGAGTTACCAATAATAGACCCGTTTTGCTGATACTAGATAATCAGGATTCTCACCTTGATATTGAAGCATTAGATTTTGCTAAGAATAATTGGGTAGTGATGCCTTCAATTCCTCCACATACATCTCATAAATCACAACCACTTGACAGATCTGTGTTTGGACGGTTTAAGAAATTTGTTAACACTGTATCTAATTCATGGATGAGAAATAATTAAGGGAAAGCAATGTCAGTTTACGACATTCCATTTATAATGAGCCTGATGCTTCCATTTGCGATAACTCCAGCAAATATAAAATCTGGAGAAAACTGGCGCATGTTCTTTTAACAGAGATATTTCCACTGATAATGATCTCTTACCATCTGCAGTGACTGACCGTGATCAAGAAACCCAAAATGCTTCCGTTATATGTGAAGAGGAAATATTGCTAGAACAACACACTGCCAGAACCTCAACTACCCAAAACACTGGCTTCAGCAGAACCACAGGTATCAACAAGGTCTCAGCCAACAGAATCGGACATCGGTAGTACCACAAATATCAGAGGAAACGCTGGTGAGTATGCCAGCTAAGTCAGACTCCACATCACGAACTTCCACAACCAACTCAAGAGGAATTATTGTCAGCTCAGAGATAATTCGTCCATTCCCAAAAGCTGGTCCTGGCAAAATGAAGCAAAAATGAAAACCGATTAAGTCCAATTCTAACAGATACACCAGTGAAAAATAACTTGGAAGATAGGTCCAAAAACCTGCAAAACTGGTGAGGAGGCAAATTTCCTTCACAAACAGGCAGAAAGCTGACAAAGGGACAAAAAGGACCAAGAATATAAAAAGGAGTGCTCAAAATGACAACTCTTCTTCTGAAGATGAAGAATGCTTTTGTATTGAGTGCACTCGACCATATTCCACCTCAAGATCAACTAAATTGCTAAGCTGCACCAAATATTCTAAGTGGGCTCAGAATTACTCTGCACATTTTGACAAACATACTTGCAAAAGTTGTAACTCAGATAATGACTATAATAGTGAAGATTGAAAAAAGGTAAGTTTTGCAATGTATCTAACCTTATTTAAATAATTAAATACAGTTTCCAACCATACCGATGTTTTAATTTTCTATTAGATTCATAATAATGTTACCCAAACGGCAAGCCCACGATGCCGATCAATAAATGTAGGCCGGCGGAGGGAAGGGAGACAGGAGGGGTGGCTGGGTCTTCGTTTACCCCTCCTGCTACCGCTCAAAGGTGCACGAAGCTTCGAGAATGTTTTCCCCCTCCATAAAAGGAAGATTCGAGAAACTTCAGGCCGCCGATCGATAGAAGCGAGGGACAGTCAGTTGTGTAGAGTGAGCCGGGCAAGTGGTGATGTAAGCCGCGCTGAGTGTACGTGTAAAGACGAACTGGCAAAATTGTAATTGTGATATCGGAATAAGGTGGAAATAAAGAACATTTTGAGTGGTGTAATTGAACTTTTTAATTTTACGAAACCCCAAAGTCACAACTGGTGTCAGAAGTGGGATAACGGCCATGGAATCGGCACTGGAAAAGATTTTACACAAACTGGAAGAAATGAACGCCGAAATAACAGCGAAGACGGAAGCGGCAAATAACAACCTGGCCGCGGAATAACAGCGAAGACGGAAGCGGCAAATAACAACTTGGCCACGACAATGACCGCAAAGATGGCTGAACTGACCACAGAAATGAGGGCAGCGAAGGACAACCTGGCCACGGAGATGAAAGCGGCAAACGAGGCCCTTGCCGCAGCTGACCGGCGTAAAAGAGGACGTCACAGAGTTAGGCGAGCGCGTCGAAAACCTGGCGAGCCACGTTGACGAGCTGGAGGGAAAGGCTGAGAGCAACGTAAAGTCCCTGAACGCCATGGTGGAGGACGTCGTCGGCAGGAGGTTAAAGGATTTGAAGGTAGACGCACCGGGACGTGACACAACATCGGCGCGCGTCAAACCTCCGAAATATGACGGCGCGTCAACGTTTGAGGTCTTACGCCGCCAATTCGACGCAGTGGCCAAGCACAACAAATGGTCACCAGAGGAGGAGGCCACAAAGTTAATAGCCAGCCTCCAGGGACGGGCCGCGAAAGTCCTAAACGCGGTACAGACAACGGCGGCGTCCAAGGACATCTGGGAGGCCCTGGAGAATCGTTTTGGGAACCACTGCTTAGCCGCAGCGTACCGCAGCCAGCTGAAATCAAGGTCGCAGCAGCCAGGGGAGACGCGGCAATTTTTACAATTTGTTAACGAGAACCTTCTTCAAAAATCGCCAGGGTGGTTGGGAATGTCCATAACGGATGGGCAACATCCCGATAGGCCATTTAACATGAGCGTTCGAAAATTTGACCAGGTAGACCCGGATGTCATTTTGCGCTCTATTGAGCGAGCTATGCTAAGTAACAATGACTTTTTATGTAAGGTCGAACAGGATAAGCACAAGTGCGGTAAACAATGTACTTATGTCACCTTGACTACCATCCCAATATTGAAACCTACGTGCCATGCGATGTTTGTAACCGACAGTTTAATGGGCGGCAGTGCTTTGAAAACCATTTGAAGAAAGGAGCCGTTCATTTTAAGAAGTTCTCCGTATGTGATGTTGAAAAAGCCTGTTTAAAGTGCGATAAACTGTACAGTGCAAGAAACAGAAAAACGCAGCACCAATGCGGAGAGATATATTGTACGAACTGTAAGAAACGCGTAGGGGGGAATCATCTATGCTCCATTCAACCGTATAAGGCCTCTTTATCCAAGAAACCATTTATATTTATGTTTATCGACTTCAAATGTATACAGGATGCCGAGTATGTAGCAAATCCAGAAGTGCGGGTGCATGAGCCCAATATGTGTGTCTTGTATCAGGCGTGTTCAAAGTGTATTAACGAAAATGAAAACACTGTCCATTGTACGCAATGTGGCGTGAGGGAGTGGTGTATGATCAGGACACGGTGAAGCAAATTTTAGAGCATGCTACGCAAGCTAGGTTTAAATCATGGGATGTAGTCGTTTTGGCCTACAATTTACGATCCTACGATGGCCAATTTATTTTGAAACATATGGTGAGCACTTAGCAATGGGAACGCGAGCTGATCATGAATGAAACCAGAATATATCGAATAAGATATTTAAACGTAACGTTTCTCGATACTCTAAATTTTATACCCATGGCGCTTTCTTGGTTCTCCAAAACCTTTCAGCCTCAGGAGTGCAAGGGCTACGTTCCATATCTGTTTAACTCCAGGGAAAATCAAAGATATGTAGGACCAATTCCAGATCAAACATTTTATTCGCCCGAAAACATGTTCGAAGCCGAACGTAAAGCTTTCGAGGAGTGGCACTTAAACATGGTAACCGATGGATACGTGTTTGACATGCAAGAAGAAATGGTAAAGTATTGCAAGTCGGATGTTCGCCTGTTATTTTTGGGGGTTACATTTCGAAAGGAATTCATGGACGAAAATGGTATCGATCCTTTCAGAGAATGTGTTACCATATCCAATGCCTGCATGAATGTGTACAGGAAAAGGTTTATGTCCGTTAACAAAATTCCCATGATTCCGCAAGGAGGGTATCGCTTGGGCGATACTCAATCTCCAATGTCTTGTATGTGGTTGGCGTGGTTGGAACAGAAAAACTGCATCATTATTCAATATGCCTACAGGGGCAGAGAAATAAAAGTTTTGGGACACAGGGTAGATGGCTACAGAGACGATCGATATGTGTATTTCTTTCATTGTTGCTTTTTTCATGACTGTCAAAGTGTTTCCCTAATCGCCATTCTAAAATATATGCTACGGGCGATGAAACCCATGCCTCTAGGTTTGAGAGCACCGAAAGGGTGACCAACAAACTGAGAAATGCGGGGTATATGGTGAGGGAGATGTGGGAGGGCGAATTTAGAGCCATGATTCGGGAGGATGAAGATTTGGCAGCTCACGTCAACCGTTTTGGCAAAGTTTTTCCCAAACCTCTCCATCCCAGGGATGCGTTCATTGGAGGACGCACCAACTGCACTAAAGTGTATCGGGAAGTGAGAGAGAATGAAAAAAATGCTTTATTACGACGTATGCAGCTTGTACCCTTATGTGAATAAGACGAAACCCTATCCGGTGGGACATCCCAAAATTTACGTGGATAATTTTCGAGATATGGATGACATTGTAGGAGGTTTGATAAAGTGTTAGGTACTACCTCCTCAAAACCTATATCACCCTGTGCTACCCTCAAGAATTAGGGGAAGCTCATGTTTCCCCTATGCAGCACGTGTGCAGAGGAAGAAAGTCAAACCGAGTGTGAACACTCGGACGAAGATAGGTGTTTATCTGGCACGTGGGTGATTGACGAAGTAAAGGTTTCCTTGACGAAGGGGTACCGAATAGTTTCCATAGACGAGGTTTAGGAGTATGAGAAGATTGGATATAATCCTAATTTTGGGTAGCAAGGTCTCTTTGAGAAGTATGTCGTCCAGTTCCTGAAACTGAAAATCGAAGCCTCCGCCTGGCCCGCTAACTGCACCACGGAAACAGAAAGACATACATATGTTGAAAACTTTTTAAAGAGAGGAGGTGTCCAACTGGACAAGAACAGAATTGAACACAATCCTGGAAAACGAGAGCTAGCCAAATTGATGCTAAATTCCTTGTGGGGTAAATACGGACAGGGAGATAACCTCCCAACTTGCGAGTTGATCAAGAAATCCTCCCACTTGCTGGAACTCTTAAACGATGCGACGGTGGAGATGAAATCCTATATGCCTGCAACGGACCATATGATGCACGTGACGTGGAAGTATAACGACATCGTCGGAAATATCAACCCCACGTCCAATGTCATCATTGCAGCCTACACTACAGCGCATGGCCGTTTGGTCTTGTATTCTTATTTGGGCCGTTTGGGTGAGCGTGTGTGTTACTTTGACACCGATTCAGTTATCGCCACTTACACATCGGGAGATTGGTTCCCTCCAACGGGGGCATATTTGGGCGACATTACTGATTAACTTGAAAAGTTTGTTCCAGGGGCATACATAACGAAATTTTGTTCTTGTGGACCAATGCTACAGTTTTGAAGTGTGGTGTCCAAACGAACGAAAAAAGCATGTGGTGTGCAAAATTAAAGGAATAACCATAAATTCGGGAAATTTGAGAGCTGTCAATGCCGACGTTATGGAAGATATAATTCTAAACGAATCCTCAAAATCTGTCACATTGCACGGAAAGCGAATTACTCGAAGAAAACTATGGACCGTAACTACCGAACCCTATACGAAAACATTTCGCATGGTAGTGAACAAGCGCGTACTTCAGGACAATTATGACTCATACCCATATTGGTACAAAAGGGTTCGAACGGAAGAAGGATAACCATGGTTGCTAAAAGAACATGGAAAAACCTTGGGAATGCTTGTCCAGTCCTACCTTCCGACCACGGTGATGGGTGAGGTGCAGACCCAAGATCAATCTCCCGGTGCGCCGCGCCATGTACGCGAACGCGTGCGTGCTCAAGTGTACGCGTGTGGGTCAACAAGTCTGCTACGTCCACGTCGCCCCGCTTCCCACCCGCTAGAGAAGTATGGCAAAGGTGCATACGTGTTGCGGTTTGACTGGGTGTCAACAAGCGAGTACTTCAGGACATTTATGACCCATACCCATATGGATATAAAAGGGTTCGAGCCGAAGGAGGGCAGTCATTGTTACTAGAAGGGAGGAGGTGGACATCCTTTGTTCTAAAAATGGAATTCGACTTTAACAAAATATCTCAAGTATTAGAGGAAGATGATGTCCCCATATTATACAAACGAGCTCAAAATTCGAGAAGCATGTCGTCCGTTGGAAGAAGAAGAAGGAGATGGTGCTGCCATGTTTAAGCCCAACGTGATTAAAACTTCTAGAGGATTAGACGAGAATGAAAGTGCTCCGATGAGCTTCAAAAACATGAAACGCCAATTAGATCCCGCGTTGACTTGTCCAGAAACGTCGAGAAGAAGGAAATCCAAAAAAAAATCAATCGTAACGGGGCATGTTTTTATTCGTGAACCATACATGAAACCCATCAATTGGCACGCCCTTCTTCCGAAAAAGCGTGCCCTGCCACTCGATGATTCACAAATGTTAAAATGGGTCACTTCGGAGAAAATCAGCCCATATAGAAGAAGGAAGGCAAAAACGAAAGAGTATGCACCGAGGCATGCTCCGGGCGAAAGAATGAAACCGGTGGATTGGCACGCCCTGCCGCACAAACGGGATTCTACAACTTAAATGTTACACCATCCGAATTCTCTTACGGCGGAACCCGAGAATCCTCCAAAAACGGATAAGCCATTGGTTCTCAAAATTCCTAAAGCTAAAAACACATTCTTCCCCAGTTTCATTCCTGAGCAGGAAGATGCTTTAAACGGGGACGAGGAAATTATTCTAGACTCGGGCACGAAATTTAAGCGCGCCAACCCGGAATATGTTGTGGAGGATCCTTCCCAGGGAGAAGTCATTTTAGACTGGGGCAAAAATTTTGAGCGCGTGAGGTTAGAGGGCATCCACTATATACCAAAATTTACCTTTCCGAGTACCATGCAGGTTGCTGGACCATCCCTATCGGGTAAGTCCACCTTTAACGCCTAATTGCCAATTACAAGCAAATGTATGACAAACCCATAGGAAGAGTCGTTTGGTGCCACCCTCCCGAATATCCTCCAGACCTAGGTACCACTTTCGATCATTGCACGTTTAATGTATACACTCATGCAGGAATACCAGCCTTAGATTCCATAAAGCCGGGATACCTCATCGTGGCGGATGACTTAATGCTAGAGACTGCCTCTACCGAAGTGTCCAATTTTTTCACTAAGGATTCTTATCGCCGTAACTTTGGCATCATTTACATTCTACAGAATATATTGCCCAAAGGAAAACACTTTCGCACCATTTCCCTTAATGCCTATTACATCGTAGTGTTTAAGAACAACAGGGATAAGATGCAAATTGAAAGATTGTTTCAGCAAATGGAACCTCGAAACTCAAAGTTTTTATTGGAAGCTTTCCAAAAAGCAACGGAAAAGTCTCACGGATATCTGATTCTAGAATGCTCTCAATACACTCCAGATGAATACCGATATCGAACGTGCATTCTTCCCGAGGAAACGCCTTCTTTCTTCGCCTCGGTATAAATGCCCTTGATAGGACATTTTTTGGTTCATTATGAAGGCTAAGATACGCAAGCTCAATTCTCCTCTCATTGCGAACGAGTGTGAAAATCTGGTGGCTCTGACCAAGGCGAAACTTAAACTTAGAAAAAAGCTTCTGAAGCACGCTAAACCTGAAACAAATAAGGCTATTTCGGAATGTATTCACGTCTGTAACGGAAATGTACGCATATCTCCCTCTGATAAGAGCCGTTTAAGAAGGCACAGAACGTGCTGGAGACGATTAGTTGATAAGAAGGTTCCGCTGCAAAGGAAGTGAAATATTCTCGTGCAAAAAGGTGGACATTTACCGGCTTTTCTTTTACCAGTGCTGGGTTCGATAGCAAATGCCTTAGTTTCTAAGTTTGAGTAAAACATGAAGCATGCTAAGCAGATTGTGATGGTTCGATCCGAACCGAAGAGCGCTAAACGCCTTCATGTAATTGATAAGGCCATCTTTCAAACGATATCTCCCACAACACGGATGCCAAAATGGCGCCTGAAGACAAATGGAACATTGTGAAATAAAAACTGGCTCATTACTACTATATGGTTTCTAAATGGAGACGTCCCGAGGACGATGGCGAAGAAGAAGCCCTTCCTTTGAAGACCGAACAGCCAAAACAGCTAACAAAAATCGAGTTGGGGACCTGCAAACAGAAAAAAAATTAAAAAGGCTCGCACCACCACCCTCATTTCCAGTCGTTACGGATTACGACCTCAAGCAGGCCTGAAATGGGAGACGATACCCTAAAACGGTTCTACAGCCAGATTGATTACTATGCGGGCTTGGGCACGACAGACAAACTGCGCAAAGCTACCGGTCTTTCCAAATCTAGAATCGAAAGGTTTCTTCGAACCAAAGAGAGTTACACGCTCCATAAACCTGTCAGAAAGCGTTATCCCACTAAACATTATGACATCACAAATATAGATGACCTTTGGGAGGCGGATCTGAGCGTCTTAGATTCCATCAAGGCGCACAACGCTCCATATAAGTACATTTTAACGGTTGTCGACGTTTTCTCTAAATATGCTTGGGCCCGTCCCTTGGTAACTAAAACGGGAGAGAAACTGGTAAAAGCTTTCAGTCACATCTTTACCCAGAACCGAAGAATTCACAAAGTATTGTGAACGGATAAGGGAACAGAATTTAAGAACCGAACCTTTCAGCAATTTCTCAGAAAGCACAATATTTCACGTTTTACCAACAACAATAAAGTTAAAGCTGCCGTAGTAGAAAGATTCAACAGAACCCTAAAGACCAAGATTTGGAGATATTTCACTCACAAAAGCACGTATAAGTATGTGGACGTTTTGCAAAAGCTGGTCCGGTCATACAACAGTTCATACCATCGCTCCATTAAAATGGCTCCACAAGACGTTTCGGAAGATAACATTCTTCAGGTATATCATAACCTTTATCAACCTTTGCCGATGTCCACTCAAAGATTTAAGGTGGGGGATTACGTTCGCATTTCCAAAGAGAAAATGACCTTCGACAAGGGATATGAACAAAATTGGACCGTTGAAATGTTTCAAGTTTCCAGAGTCATTCAAAGTTCACTCATCGTTTACAAAACTTGCGATTTGGCACGAGAACCTATAGAGGAATACTTTTACGCCCAAGAACTTCAAGGCGTAAGCCGTTCCCTGTCTTACAAGGTCGATAAAGTTCTTCGATCCAGGTGTCGAGGTGCCAGAAAGGAGTTGTTTGTCAAATGGAAAGGTTATCCTGAGAAATTCAACTCGTGGGTGAAAGCTACCGATATACAGCTAATATGATTCGCACGAGCTCCTTCTCCATCACGCTTACCAGCAATGCGTCCATGGATCGCTTTTCCGACAACACCATCTCGCGCCTCTCCAATTACTTGCCCGAAAGATTGGTGCTGGACGGTGAATGGAAGGTGGCCCATACTAAAATGAGATATCCTCTTCGGTTTTATAAGTTAAGTTCCAACCACACACTCAGTGGCACTCACAAGATCTGCTATAAAGACGGCTTCGACCCTGCGTAAGCCCCTTTCACCGTGAAGCTTCAAAACGTCATAGAAAAGGATAGCGTGCAGCTTTTGTCTGCCATCAACAAGAGCATTCGAAACGAAATCAATGTCCAAGAATTGTATTTGCCAAAGACGACAGGGTGCACGTGTACCGAGCCGCCATCGAAAAGGAGGTGGTAGCCGTCGAAAAAGAAAAAAGTGCCTCAAATATCCGACTCAAACGTCCTTCCCGAAGAAGTCATTATCCCTCATAAATTAATACCGGTTTCCTCCTCCTCTCTGCCGGATGCAGAATCTACTCCTGCAGACATTCAGCTCAGCGACCAACCGCCCAAAAAAGAAGAAAACGAATGACGAAGAAGCAGCACCCAGGCGCGTGGTGACTTCCATGGTTCCATCGCCGATGGTTTGCAGAATGCTAGGATATTTACCACATACGGATGTGGTGCGTTCTCCCAGGGCCACCCACTTGATAAATCCCTACATGGGTTTTGGAATTACGAAGTCTTCATCTATTGCAATATCGTTGTCCCCCAGCTCGTTGGAAGCTCGTTCGTCCAAGTGCTAGAGAGTACCGTCATCGTAATCGAACCAGAGGTCTCTAAACGTCTGTCGATGGAGCAGTCCTTCTTTCCCCCAAACTGGATTCCTTTACTTCGCCAGGATTTTGTCATTTCCATAGATTTAAGAGACGGTTTTGGAAATCTTATTCCATTCGCCGACGGATTTTCTTCTGCATTAGTTCTATCTTTCAGGCCTAAACCATGAACTCCAACGATTCCGTTTTCCTTCGCTACTATCTCAATCAGGCCGGCCATGGAGCTCGCAATTTCAATCAGAGGCTCACATTTCCAAAAGGGCAGCGGTCTATTCAGTGCTCTTGGAGGTTTATTTAGAACACTTTTACCCCTCATCAAGAGCGGTGCCAAAGTGGTCGGAAAAGAAGCTCTAAAAATGGGTTCCATAGTCCTTGCCGACATTGCCACAACCTCTGCAAATCCTAAAGAAGCCTTCCAAACCCATCTGAGAGAAGCAGCATCCAATTTAAAGCGCAAAGCCAAAACTAAAATCGATTCTATGATAGGGTGGGGCCGAAAGCGAAAAACAAAGATAAAACGAAAATCCAAGAAGTTAAAAAGAAAATCCAAAGTCAAGAAGAAACAGTCTCAAACCAGACGTGTTCAACGTAAGGACATCTGTTCATCATCACGGTTTTCATGAACTCTGAATTAGACTTCTTTAAAGAACTCCCCGTTCAAACCAACATCGAAGAATCACAAATTCTTCAAATTAATCCGCAAAATGCCATCTCTAAGGATTCTCCCATAACCTTTCACTACCCTTCCAATGCCGAAGATTACCTTGACCTATCTTAGGTCGTTCTAGAGGTTTTTCTACAAATTTTGCATGACGACCATCCTGTTCTTGCTGCCGACGAAAAAGTCACACTAGTTAACTATCATCTCAACGCTCTCTTTAGCCAGGTTAACGTCTGTCTCAATAACGTCAATATTGCCTTGTCTCAGCAAGGAACCTATCTTGAAACTCTTCTCAACTACTCCTCTGACGTCATGAATAACCGCTTGAAAATGTCCCTATGGTTCAATGACACCGCTGGAAAGTTTGACGATTTTGACAATTTCGGTCTTAAACAACATCTTGAATACACCAAGCAAAGCAATACCTTTCAACTCATGGGATGCCTATCCCACGGTTTCTTTAATCAAGATTTGCTTCTCCTCAATAACGTTGATCTCTCTCTCTCACTCCATCACCTTCTCAATTTCATCTCATAGCTGCAAATTCCTCGTTTAAGGGATACACAAAAATTATTGGTGCTCATCTTTATCTTAAGAGAGGTCGCACCACTCCATCCATAAAGACAGCACATCAGGGAGCGCTCGCTAAAGCAAACGTCATCATGCCCTTCAAGGACGTTGACTATCAGGCTCACAGATTAGCTTCGGGAATTACCGCGGTATCGTTTCCCAACGTTCTCGTTGGGGCGCATCACCTTGGCCATGACCACAGATACGGCTCACTCTGGGGATATCACCAAGAATTCTTTCAACTTTCAACACTTCAACCTCTCCTCTTTGCAACTCACTGTCAACAACCGTCCCGTCCCCTCCCCCGCCGTCGTTCTCAACTTTGATAAAAATTTCTTTCTCCAAGGTTCAAACTCTCCTTGTTGCTCTCGCTAAAGTTTTCAATAACAATGGCATCAATATATCTAGATCCCAATATCCTAACGGATACACCATTTTCTCATTTGATCTCACGGCTGACATGTCCGCAGATCGAAATTATATTTCCGGTCTACATCATGGTAATATCGGTATAAATCTCGAATTTCTTCATCCTCTAGCTGAATCCATCTGCCTTCACGTCAACTCCGAAATTTACAGATCCGTTCAAATCGATTTCAACTGATCCATTCTCGTGACATGAATACCCATCAAATTCACTCCTGCTTGCGCAAATTAAAACCTTTCATTGGCGTTTTTGCTTCCGATCAAAGTCCTAACCCATTGCTTCTGCCACCACCTCCCATCGCTTTGGTGATCAACACCGATCCAAGCTCTAAACCAGGACAACATTGGGTCTGCATCTTCGTTTCCAAAATGCTTATGGGGAATATTTCGACAGTTACGCTTTACCTCCGCTTGTTCCCTCCATCCTTCATTTTCTCAATGGGTGTTGCGGTCCTAATTGGGAGTAAAATACGCGGTGCTTGCAAGGAAACCATTCCTCCACCTGCGGCCATTACGTAACAGCATTCCTTGCTTAACGATGCTCCCATGTGTATCCTTTCTTCTTGTCTAAATTCAAAATTTCCGATTATCATTTCAACGATAAACTCATTTCTAAAACACATCGCATACGGTGTTACGTTTCCTCCTCCTCCTCTGCTCAAATATGTAGATCCCTCTCATCTTAAGTACACGTCCGCGCGCTTGTCGCTCAGTCGTCGTCCAGCCTTCAACCATGTAAGTACTCTCCATTTTTCTCTCTCTGTCTCTTTCTCATGTTTTCCATTTTCCTATTATTTGTTTGTTTTCCTCATTGCAGGGCTCCCGTGCACTTCCTCAGCGAGTGTCGTTTTAAGTGTGTGTGTAGTGATTAACGCCCGCTTTTACTACATACGGCACTGCAGGCGGTGACACTGATGATACATCAGATGAAGATGGAGCACCGGTGGAAGGACATGGCGCTGGAAACCGGAGCTCCCGGAAGAAACCCACCCCAACGCCGTGTTGTCCAGCACAAATCTCACTTTACGGTCGCCTGGGATCGAACCCGGGCCGCCTTGGTGAGAGCCAAGCGGTCTAACCACTGAGCCACGGCGTGGCCTCTCGTTCTAAGTGCATCTCCTTCTCGTCTACAGACGTCACCATCTCTAGGTGCATCAAACCCGCATCTGTAACCATCTCTCCCGAGCAGTGGATTGGTTTCGTCCAAAAACTTGGTCCAAAAATTTAAGCCCATTTCAACTCTAAGCTACCATCTTTGAGGCATATCATCTCCGATTCCCTTTCCCTTCACTTCAAGCGTCTATTTGGAAAACCCGCCATCGTGTTCAAACCTGCTGGATTTTCCATCAACCAACAGGAATGGACAAGAATCAACGCGCTCAAACAGGAATGGACAAGCTTAAACAACAATCAACATGACACCTTTTTGCTTTGATTTCTCCTATCTAAGCCTTACCGCCTCATATCTGTTACGAAATTGAATCTTCCCATCTATACCATTCTCTCAGTGCACAATTCTTAAACATTCTCTTTCTACCGGGGAAATCCATCTCCTCTAATTCCAGGAAAAAACCCTCCTCTGCACTTTCCCCTCTCTCACTTCGTTTCCTGCCGTCGTAGAGTAAAGATGCTGTGCAGTGTGCTCCGGGATCTCTCCAACAGAGGACAAACTCCTCACATTATCGGCTTTAAGGACCTTAATCAGAACATTCCTTACACCGTAGTCGGCGCCCGAGCTATAAACACTCAGTTTGGTTGGAAAACTGTACTCAAGCTTAAGGACGGCAGGGAGGTCTTCCCAGCTTCTGCCTACAGCGGCCTTGATGAGGATTCCATAGCCCAACTCAATGCAGCTCCTTTCCTTATCACGTACATAGGCATACAGCACATTCCAAACACCAACGAATACAAAAAGCACATCCTCAACTTCAGCGAAATTCCTCCCTTGCCATGACTTGCACCACGGATTTCTTCGATATCGGTAAGTTCATCAGTATTTTCATCTTGTCTTTTTTATTTTTTCCCACCACCTTCTTTTTCTCCCCTCATTCGTCTCCTTTCTTACTTTTAGGACATAACCTTACGGCCTGCATCAAGTTCTCCATCTTCGAACAAGTAGATGACCTTGAAAACCTCGTCGCCGTCCTGCCCTTTCATTTAATCTCCACTAACATCGATCGATTTGGAGCCTGCAAGATCGTCACCGTCCAACTCAACATCTCAAATGCCGCCAAGGTCTACATTCAGTTCGTCACTTCAAAAATATCACCGGAGCTCGACACTGATCGTAAATCTCATTTATCCTTCGCCGACCAACCCATCCTTTCCTCAAACTCTACCTCCTTTCTTACTCCTGTGTGCCTACCCTCTTCTCAACCTCACCTCAACTTCTCACACATTCATTTCAAATGTGTCACTGAAGAAGAAAATAACAAAAATCCATGTATCACCACTTTTAAAATTATATTTTTAAAATAAGATGAGAAAGATCTCCTGTTGTGAACTTTCCCACGAGATTCCCCCCACCACTTCTTACGTGCATTTCCATCCCTCCCACTACTTCCCCTTCCCTACATAAGGGGACGAGCAGGGCCTCGGTCATGCTCGTGTCCTGGCACCGTCTCTCCCGGTCAAGGCCACCGCCTGACCATTATATCCTCACCCTGAATCCGCAGGTGCAATTGCGGTACTGCTGCACATCCTCTCCGGAATACTCACCGGTGGAGGTTTTTTAGTGGGTAGGGCTGGTGGTTCGAACCCCCCAGAGGAGTTCCACACGCCAATCCCAGGGTTAGTGCGTAAAAAAACACTCAGTCTGTGGCAAGCATTCGTCGTCGTCATCTTCGTGGCATATCGTTGGAACACTCTAAGGTATTACACTGCTCCTTCTGTTTCCACCCGACGTGCAGCTGCCAACTCCGTGGTCGTCTCACCCACCTGTGTCAGCGCTGCTACCGGGGAATCTACGAAGACCTCGCTGATCTCAGCCGTCAGATTCAACAATTTCTCCGCACATATTACCGTAGAAACAGCTCATGCGTTGCGGGTGCTTCTCCGTCTTCTTAAAGTTCATCGGTAACGGCAGACAACTTCGAGTGCTCTTACCAACAGAATGAGTGCTCCTACAAAACGCAAACGTTATTTTCCAGCGCTACCCTCCAACCGACGTCGACGTCGTTTGGCAGCAAATTTTCATAGACGTACAGCAAGTGTGTGCTCTATTCAGAAGGTGCGAGCAGCACTGGAACCTACCTTCCCATACAAACCATATCGACGGACCTCCACCGTTCGTTAAAAACGGCATTTTCTGCACAAAGTGATTGTGGACGCCCTACGCCAGCTTCAGGATCTATCCAACAGCTGCGACATCCTCAGCGTCTCCTCCCTACAACAAAACGTGCTGTACCTAGTGGTAGGCGTCAGATCCATCCATACTATTCACGGAACCAAAACGGTTGTTAAACTAGACGACAACTCAGAAGTATTCCTACCATCCAGTTTCGGCAAAGCCACACCTGAACTCATCGAAAACCTAAATGCTACCCCTTTCTGCATCATCTACAAGGTCGAGGAGAAACTTCGAAGTAGATTGAAACATTTCGTCGTTGACTTCATCAACGCATAATCACCTGCAAAAATGCTTTTAAAATCAATTTTCTTGTGCTCAAAGTGAGTCAAAAAGCAGTGTTTGTGTGTGTGTGTGTGTGTGTGTGTGTGAACGGAGGACGAAAAGTGGTGCCTCATCATCAGTGTAAATATTTCCTGTATTCAATCAGCTCATATGTTCCATTCAAATAACATACAAAAACAATTTTAACAATATGAAATATTTCGTAGCAAAAGAAGTATTCTTCTTGTATAAAGTGTAATATCTTCAGCGTCCTTTCCTGTAAGTAGTAGTAGATTTCGTATTTATCATTAAAATAAAAGTGCATCCTGTACATGTATATTCTCAATAAAAAAGAACAAAATATACCAAAAGGAATGAGCTGACCTAAGCAAAGCCGGAACCATCGACCCAATACGCCACTGATCTAGTTTCAAGGTCACATCGCGCTTCCAGGGTCGACCTCCGGCTCTGCATGGGCCAATCAAAAACATTCTTATTTTGGCCAATCAAAACCTTACACGTCACTTCCTGCCTCAGTTTCAATAATGTGCTCACCTGATTTTCTTCCTTTTGATCCTTCGACGCTCAACTGGACACTTGTCAGTCTCCATTCCCTCTCCTAAGATCACGTGACCTTTATTCCAGTGTATTCTTAATAAAAATAAAAAATATAACCCCTTTTACCCCATTACCTACGCATTTAAAGGTCCACCACCCACCAAGCTGATCAGTTCGTCAGTGCGTCAACGGAGGATGCAGCCAGTTCAGGGGTTTGCGCGATGGTACCAGGGGGGGCGAGTGCGTCGGGGGTTGCAGCCTGTCCGGAGGGTGCATGGGGGTGCCTGGGGGATGTAAAGATTCAAGATGGTGTACGGGGATGCAGGAAGTCCAGAGGTTGCGTGGGGGTTGCACGGGGTAGACGGGGGTTGCGTCAGTGGTGGGTGGGAGTGCGTCGAGGGATGCAGGAAGTCAAGAGGGTGCATAGGAGTGCACGGGGGTGCGCCGGGGGTGGGTGGAAGATGCAGAGGCAAAACCATGCAAAACGGCATTTTTCACACCAAAACGGGAAATTGACCCAATCCGCCTCCCAAGCTTGTGCGTGACTTTTTTCAAGGTCAAACGGCATGACCTTTAAGGTCAGATTTTCCAAGGTAAAATTGCATAACCTTCAAGGTCAGACTTTTCAAGGTCAAATGGTATGGTGTTCAAGGACAAATGGTATGATCCACCTCTTAACTACTACCCTGGTAACGAAACGCTGTAAAATTTCAATAAGTTTTCTGTTAGAGAAACATAATATATCGAAGGAGTAATCACTCAAGAACTGTGGTGCTTGTCACAATTTTCAGTAACGTCATGCGTCGTTGATTTTGTTTTGTAATTTACGTCCTCCAACCTTAAGTCATAATGGACGATGAATGAAATGGGTGAAATGATGCTCAAATGGATCCGGGGTCCATGGAGCTTAGAGTTACCTGACATTCGTCCTTCAGGATACGGAAAAACCTCATCCAGGTAACTCACTCTGACCGAGATTCGAACTCGGGACCTCTTGAACGCTAGGTAGACACGCTACCATCTACGCTACCGAGGCGGGCATGCGACGTTGAGAGATCCTTCGCACTGGTATAAGGTCAAAAGTTTGCAGGAGCTTGACACAAGAAAATTTCAAGATAACTTCCCTCGTGTACTGTAACAAACTTATGTAAGGTAAGAATTCTACTAAACGATATGTTGAGGATAAATTTTTATTTTTATTTGTTTAATTTTTGTGCCTATATGCTTGTTTATGTCATCACATGATTGTGCTTACAAATTCGGACTCTGCTTATAACTGTCGGTACTGGGCCTTTGAAAATCCACATCGTGTTCAACAAATCCTTGAATAATACCGCAAAGCTGGAGTTGTGCGTGCTGTTAGCCCTAGACCCATAATCGGTGCAATATTCCATGAGCAGAAGGAAAATGCAGAGAGGTACCGAAATGACATTTGACCTCATTTTATCAATTGGTAGAAGAAGGGAAATCATATGGGTGGTTTCAACAAGATTCTGTTATTCCCCATACAGCAGAGGAGTACATGAATAAGATTTGGGAAGTGCTTGAAGATAGAGGGGTTACTGCTGGCGTGTCTTCTCGCTCCCCCGATCTAACAGTGTGTGACTTATGGAGTAACCTGAAAGACAAAGTTTACGAGACAAATCCTCATACATTGGAAGAATAAATCAAACTATTAGAAATGAAATCGGGACCATTAGCGTGGCCCAAATGAATCGTGTAGATCAGAATGTTGTCTAATGAAGAAACCTGTAGGATTTTAGTTCATTTCTTCACGCTAGCCGTATATAGGCTAAGTTTTTTGATAAAGTCAACATGAAAAATTCAATACCACCGCCGGGATTGGAACCACGGATTTCCTGGTTTCCGTCCATTCACTCTAACCCATTGAGCTACCATGGTCAACGTGCCGTCCTGGCATTAAATTCTCCATTTGACTCGTTTATTTCCCCGGTAAACTACTAGGGGCTCTTGCATTCGAGATACACCGTTTGTGGCGACTTATTATTGTAAGTACTTAAGGCACAGGCTTCATCATTTAACTGTTATTATTATAGTTAATTGATGGAAATGAATCATTTCTTCACACTAGCCGTATATAGGCTAAGGTTTTTGATGGATAGAGTTAACATGAAAAATTCAATGCTTCGGTCGCGATTTAACCACGGATCTCCTGGTTTCCGTCCAGTTGCTCTAACCCATTGAGCTACCATGGCCAACGTGCCGTCCTGGCATTAAATTCTCCATTTGACTCGTTTACTTCCCCGGTAAACCACTAGGGGCTCTTGCATTCGAGATACACCGTTTGTGGCGACTTATTATTGTAAGTACTTAAGGCACAGGCTTCATCATTTAACTCTTATTATTATAGTTAATTGATGGAAATGAATCATTTCTTCACACTAGCCGTATATAGGCTAAGGTTTTTGATGGATAGAGTTAACATGAAAAATTCAATGCTTCGGTCGGGATTTAACCACGGATCTCCTGGTTTCCGTCCATTTGCTCTAACCCATTGAGCTACCATGGCCAGCTTGCCATCATGACATTAAATTCTCCATTTGACTCGTATATTTTCCCGGTATATACAAGTCATAGCTTTTTAGGGCTGTGTAGAAGATATCTGTTCCGCTAGTGTAAAGTACAAGCTTTATCTCAAAGGTGCACAAGCATGTTTGGAAGTAAACACAGCGCGGAATGTTTCAAAATTGAATTTGACGATATCAGCTGAGCAGTGATATTTATGGCGGTGTAAGGAACAGGAAAGATGTGTAACGTGTGCCGTATTGGTTAAGCCTGAAGCAATCTTATCTACGTACGAAAGAGGGAAGAAAATAAGAGAGGTATAGGAGACCAGTATTTTCGCTCGGAGATGATCTTTGGCACGCTCACCTGTTAGAGAAAGCTCTACATCTGATATAAAAGTGGCAGAAGAAAATATGGAAATATATGAAAACATGGAGAAGCAATATGATGTTTTAGCTATAATAATTGAATTAAACGGAATTATTGGAAAAACCAAGATGTTAGTAGGAAACGAGCGAAAAGTATAGACAACCCTCGCTAAGTTATCAGCATTAGTGGAGAAAATAAAATTAGAACACGCATAACCTGTGAGAAACCTCATTGCTTAACCCTGAGCTACCCTTATTGTATCAACCTGTAACGGAAAGTGGAACTGTGTGCCACCCATTTTATTATTGCTTCAAACTGTAGCGCCAACGTGGTAACCTTTGCTCGCCACATAATATAATTAGCTTCATGATGAAGGATATAGATGCAATAAAAGAAGAAAAAAATAATGGAATTGATCCCTCGGATCAGTTAGTGCTGCATAATTTAATCGATTAATGTTTTATTTAAAAAAATTAATCGAATAATCGAGTCGATTAAACTTAATCGATTACAATAAATATTAATCAGAACTCTTTTAGCCAAATTTGGCCCTCTTTGTTTTTGATGTATTGCTTCCAACGCATCAGGCCTTCAGTAGACATGTAATGTTCTTTGAACTTTGAGATAATATAACTCCTGATAGCTAAAAGAAATCACTCTCAACCCCCGAGAGAGTCTAAATAACACTTCTGTTGTGAAATATTCTAGGAGTAACATAACTACATACAGATACTGACAGAGAAGTTTCTTTCCTTACAGCTTGAGTGTGACAACATATCGTATACAACTGATTATTTATCGCTTGCAAGTATAAACTGAGCTGTACAACCTTGAACCGAAAACTTCGCTTACGCTGCTATGGAAACAATAGCGGATTCCTCTTCTCAGGGCTGGGGGTGGTGCAACTTTGCTGTAAACTGCATTAAGCCAGTAATGTTTCTGAGTTCGTGACATTGAGTGAAAATTTTGTGTTAAAAAGTTAAAATAAGGAAAAACGTGTGCTGAGTGGAATTAAAATTATGGCATACGAAAATTTGCGAGGGAAACTGGGTGTACATGTTGGCTTTAAGCTAAATGAATCTGGTAAAGTGTCTGACAGAAAAAAAGTATTTCTTTTGTAAAATTTGTGGGAAATCATTTAGTTATAGTGGTAGTGCTAGTAGTTTGAATTATCATTTGAAACACACTCATGCATTTCAACGTGCTAACGAATCATCTCCAACTGTTCCTGAGTCCAGCCTAAATAATTTCATGACCAAACGGATTTCTTCCATCAAGAAAGCTGAATTAACAAATAAGATCTTAAAGTGGATAGTAAAGGATAGCCGACCTATCAATGTTGTTTTGGATAAGGGGCTAAAAGATGTTTTAAGAGAAGCCATTGGAAACAGTTCGTATAATCTTCCATCAGAAGATGTTTTAAGTAGACGAATTGACAAGTTATACGATATTGAAAGATCTACGCTTTGGGCCCATTAAAGTATGCTTAACAGGGGATTTCTGGACTTCAGTAGCAAATGAAAGTTAATTAGGAGTTACTGCCCACTGGATTGATTCTAACTGGGAGTTCTGCAGTGCAACGTTGCAAGTGAAAAACATAACTGAAAAGTGCAGCTCAATCACTTGTACTAATGAGTTCAAACAGGCTGTAAATGATTAGAACTTGAAAAATAAAATAATTGCAATTTTTACAGATAATGCTTGGTGTTGAGAAATCAGAATATGACAATGTTAGGTGCTCTGTTCGTACCTATTTTACAATTAAGTCTCATTAAGGCGATTAAAAGTGCTTCTATAGATATCATCGTTAGTAAATGCAGAAACGTAAAGGTTCACTTTAAAAACAGTCCGTACCTAGAAAATTAGTTTTCTAAAAAGTTAAACAATCTTAATATTCCACTGATAAAATTAAAACAAGACGTACTAAACCGATGGAACAGTACTTGTATTTTGTTTGAAAGTCTCCTCAAAGCTAAGAGAACGTTTATTGATATATTAGATACCCAACCTTCAAATATTATTCTATTAACTGAAATTAAATGGGAAATGACACAAAGAATGTTTGAATGTCTGAAATCTTGCCTGGATATTTGTGATTAACTTGTGGGAAGTAAAGAGGTCACAGCAAGTGTTGTGCTACCTGCAATAACTTATCTAAGGTTACATCTCAATGTCGCTGATTCGGACCCTCTGTATGTGGTCAGGTTCAAAACTACTCTCGTCGAAGATTTAACAGAAAGAATTAAATTAGAAATGTACGAAGCGACCCGAGATTCAAATCCTTGAAATGTGTTCCAAGACGCACAAGAGAATTAGTATGGAAAAGACTTTCAGAAAAAATCTGTGGTAAGCGCGAAAACTACGACTATGAGGATTTTGAAATTAAAGTTAAGCAGATTAGAAGTACGAAGCACATTAATGGCGTCATTAAGACACATAGGACAACGCACCCACAGGGAGATAATTTCTAAATATGACCTTTCTAAGAGACCTTTTGATATAGACGAAATTTATAATCACTTTGCAAAATGCTATGGAAGAGTGGTGTATGATTATCAAATCCCTTGGCCTAATTGTTATGTACATATTAGACAGGATAAATTGACAAGACCCAAACATGCATGTCCCCAAACTAAAACAATAGTAATAAATAGCGCGGGCAATGTAAGATGTTTTCAACGAGATGAGTCCAAACAGAAAATAAATTATTACCCAAATACACATCTACATATACCATGAACACCAGAACTTTAACGGGAAGCAAAAATCCAACGAATGGAGGAATTAATACATATATACAATTTAATAGTCGTAAATGAGGACAATGAAGCATATACGTTCAAAGGTCGCGCTGGAGCAGAAAAAATTATTTACATTACCTTAGCTAAGGAAACATCGAAGCACATTTTGAACTGAAGGTTACAGAAAATCAAACATAAGCGACCATAATCTAATTGTTTTTATTATGACGTAATCCCGAAGTGAGACTGCGGATTTATAAGGAAATGGATAAAATATAACTTTAAAAGCGCGGATTTGGTAAAGTGTGGGATGAATTTGAGGTAACAAATTTTAATGATATGACGCAAATAAAAAGACTAAAATTACAACAGAATTCAAGAAGTAATTAAGGAAGTTTCACCTAAAAAGGAAATGATGATAAAGTAAACGGTCTGTGGAATGATAAATTATTTAAATTACGAACGAAGATGAGGAAAGCAAGAAGAATTGATGAACAATGAGTGGTATATACAGAAACGGACAGAAATTTAAAAATTTATAGAAAGATAAATGACAATTATAAGATGGAGTTGGAAAATTCGGGAATAATTCACGAGATAATTATGTAGAAGAAAAATTGACTGATAATGTATGGGATATTCCGTATAAGACCATAATGGAGAAAATACGAGGACCGGAATTTATTTCAAGCCTGGTAAAACAAGATGGAGAAAAAATGAAGACATGGAAAGAGTAAATTAATTTTCTCTTCGAAAAGTTACTACCACGAGATAGAATAGGAGATGAGCAACAAGAATACAGATATAAAAGACGCCACTATGAAGAAGAATACTTGAAAGAAAGACTAGTATATCCATATGATATTAGTGAAGTTAAACTTGCCATTAGACATGGAAAGAGAAATATATCTTCAGGACCAGATGGAATAGTATCGGAGGTAATTCAAAATCAGGCATATAAATTAGCACCAATATTAACTGAGGTATTGAATGAGTGCCTATTTTTAGGAAAAGTTCCCTATTACTGGATGGAAGCTCAAGTAGCTATTCTCCAGAAAATTAAAGATAAGTACCTATACCCTTACTTAACACTCTTGGAAAAGTACAGGAACGGCTTTTATATAAACGCATCCTGGAATATAGAGTTATGATAAGCAATTTGGTTTCAGAAAAACAAATCCATCGGAGATGCATTAACTATGCACTAAAAGAATAAATGCAAGTGAACAGAAATATTTGATAAGAGTTTCCTTTGATATTCAGGACATTTTGGATAATTTATGGTGGTCAGAACGTTTTAATAGTATGGGAGATAAGGATTACTCAAGACGTCTATATAACAGCACAAAAACTACTGTACGGATAGAAGAGTTTATATCCAAACCACTTCAGGGAAAATAGACAGAGAAGTACAAGGATGCCCGCAGAGGTCCATTTTAGGGATGTAATAGCCCTTATTTTGGGATATAATAACAAACCGGTGCTAGAGGAAATTGGGAATATGGAAGAGGTGTATGAGATCATTGCTTACGCCGACCATCTAATGATTATGGTAGAAACAAAGAAAAGATTAGAACTAGAACAGAAATCTAAGCGGACGATTGAGGCTCTTGAACAGTGGTGCAACAGAACCAAATTAAAATTAGCCCCACATAAATCGGCATATGTGATATTTAAGGGAGAATTAACCGAGATCCTACAATTAAAATATATAATGCAAATATAATAAAAAACACAGAACGTTTAAATATTTAGACATGGAATTAGATGTTAAATTACTTCTGAACAGCCACAATTAAAGTATGTAAAAACAGTAAATATTGTTATGAAATTAGGTCAATTGTACAAAGGAGCATAAAATTCTTTTCACATCAACGAGGATGTATCATATGATTTTTCTAACAGGGATAACAGGATATGGTGCAAGTACATGCGCACATAGGTCATGGGTTAAAGCATGTGCAAATTTAATCCGAAAAACTCGGGGGCAAATATTACTTCGCAGGAGTGAGGCTACAAAAAGGACATCTACTTTGGCCCTATTAATAGTAGCGGAAATTTGGCCTATTGACTACATAATTGGATTAAAGGGTGCAACTTATTGACTGAAGAACGAAGAATATGGATATGTTTTTAAAATTATGGAAAGGGTTGTAGTACAAAGAAAGTGCGGAAATACTTACGGAATAGCAATACGTGTGGGATAATGCACACGTAGGAAGAAGATTACAGGATTTACTTTTAACATTAAAGAGATGCTTATATTTGAACATATAAAGCCATAGTGTCATGGCCATAGTCAGATAAAACCACGATTCCTGCGCCCTTCCTTACGCGCAGATAGCATTAACCTTAACTAACGGAGGTGCTTATGCGGAACTCCTCTATCTCTTTTACTTCCATTCTTACCCTTTTTAGGACCCTTCAATAGATATTGTTAAATATAATATTAAAAAAAATATAAAGCCAAGAAAAGAATTGTTTCACTTTGTTACAGGACATGGTCCATATAATATATACTTAAAAATAATGAAAAGAAGAATTTAGATTTATATGAGCAATGTAACTGTTTAGATTGATCTGAACATGTTACGTTTTGGTACAATAAATACTAGTAGAAGATGGTCGAAGGAAATCTAAAGGAAAATGCTTATGGAACATCTTAAGGGAACCAGAAGATTATGCACAATTGGAAAATATGTCTCAGATAGTATGCGCTAAGGCGTTAGAGGAATATATGACCCGGAACAAAAGCGTTCAACAAATAAATATAGGAATATTATTTAAAAGGTCGTCGGAGAGAAATTTTAAGAATAGAAGAAACTGAAGAGACAGATTGCCAGACTTGAGATAACCTAATTTAAGATACACGACCGATGAATAGAAGACGCCAGTTTTTGATATCAGAAGGAAGAGCTTAGTTAATTAGATAAGATAGTAAGTGGATAATATATGCAACATTTTTAAACTACTTTATGTAATTTGATTTGGAAATTGAATAAAGGTAAAAATAAAGATTGCACAATAAGGCCTGTATATATTCCAGAAACCGGGCTATTAAGTGTAGATTTAGTTTTATTTTATATTCTATTTTATATATGTCCTCCAGGCTTTTGGAGGACTATTGAAGAGAACTGACAAATCAAATGAATAGCGAGAAAATGATTGTCATCTGCGCAAACAGATAATTGAAATAAAGAGTGCCTGAGATGGTGAAAACGACGACGAGACAGACCATTGTGGCACTGTCAATGATAGCAAATCTTGGATCAGAGATGTGGAAGCAAATCACCAATCGTTGCAGTAGTTTGTAGAGAAAATCAGTAGGGTTCACTTGAAGGGGCACTAAGGGACGGTCTTTTGCTTTTACAACACTGCTACCCGAGAGAGGTCAAGTGACTGTCCCTCCAGGACTATAAAAGTATATATACATAAGCATATTTCCTGTTGCAGGTATACTACACTTACCATGGCCTCGTGAAGAATGTCTGTACCAAAAGCATCAGAGTTGCGTTTCTTGCCCCAGCCAATGATAGAACACATTTGACGCTCAGGAAGAGGTTACCAGGGTCGAGGTAGACATGCAAGGGCACGATACTTGTCGGGTCTAACGGACACTGGTAGCCTCAATAGGGCTACGTCGTTATCGACGGTATCGGCGTCGTATCCTGGGTGCATCACCGCGTGCTCCACCTGAGGAAACAAAACATGACAGCACGTTCTACTACTTACCTATAATAAACAAAGGAACATAAACCGAGAGACTTAAAGATATCCGAACCGGCTGCGCGGTGATCTGCTTGTCCGTGCCCTCGGCGCTCGTTACCGTCTGGTGTTATTGTAGAAGGGCACGGATGAAACCATTCAACATTTTAAAAACTACTTTTAAAGACTATATTTACCCATAATATTAAAGGCGATGCTGTAACTGGCCGTCGCCCTTGGCCATACATGTTTGGCATCTCTTTAGGAGATTATTCAACACTCGTCTTAGTTCACGTTGAGAAAAGCTGGCGGATATTTTGTTTTAATCCTTACAGGTGTATGGCTTTGTCTTGTACACTTTGTGATTTAAGTAACCCCCTCCCCAGAGATAAAAATCGCAGGGGATTAGGTCAGGAGACCGAGGGGACCACAAATCTCTACTAATAATTTGTTTTCTGATGATCCTTAAACGCATTTGCAATTGTTTTCCCCGAAAGATTGGCTGTATGAGCTGTCGTAGTCATACTGAAAAGAAAAGCAAACTCACGCCCCCTGTCTGATAATTCTCTAAAAAGGTGGTGGGGAGGGGAATTGTATTCACGTATGCAGAGGCGGCAACTCAATAACATTTGGGCCTAGAACTCTTTTTCCGCTAATGGAGAAATGCCAGCATTTCTGAACGTGAACTACAGCGATTGATGTATAGTTTTCTAAAGAGATGCCAAACTACGACGGTGGCCAGTTTCAGAATCTCCTATATGGGTAAGTAAAGTCTTTAAAATTAGTTTTAAAATGTTGCGTGGTTTCGTCCGCGCCTTTCTATGTTAGAGAATAATGATAACGACTGTCGAAGGTGCGGAGAGGTAAAACACCACGCAGTCGATTCCTACGTTTTTGGGTCTCTCGGTAGCACTCTAACGGATAATTCGATATGGAAATCTTGCTGAAAATACACTTTTGAAATCCCCTGAATGAAGACGTATTTTATGCAGTTGTGTCCGTGTGTCTTTGATAAGTGTTAGGTGAATACCAAGCTTGATACTTAAGTTCAGCGTGTGAACTGTTTCTTTCCGTTACACGACTTGCTGATCCCTTATCTCGGAGCTTGAAATGTACCACTCATCTCGAAGCATCACACGGCTCTCATACTACTCACTGACTTCTTCCAATATACTGCTGACTGACCCTTGGCCTTGCATCGGCCCATTATACACCAGCCGGACATGTTAGATCTTTCTGGAATTGGGTCCTTCTCGAAAGACGATCTAGAAAGGTATTTCGCGTCGTAGCAACGTCGTTTCATCCCGGCCGCATGGCGACAACCATCACTGGCTATGAAGGTGTGCCATGCGCCTCTTGGCAACCAATAAGCAACAAGAAGATTCCTCTACTCCACCCTCTTTGTAATGGCGCCTAAGTTTCTCTACACTACTCTTTTCCTCAAAACAAAATACAGTAATTGCGAAGTAACCTCTGGGCAAGCCACGTGAACACCAATGTGATAATATTGAGTATCGGTGTTTCCATTAAATAAATAATAAAATGCCTAAAGTTTCTATTGCTGAAAAGTTTTTTTATAACCCATGGCGTAAGAGCGCGCTAGCAGGCTAGGCCAACCCGCCTGCTGGCCTCACGCCCACATTCGCAAGGCGGAGGTAGGCAAACATTCTGTAAAGGTTTACCTAAATTAAAACGAAGAAAATAAACGTTCGTAATTACGGAACTATAAGAGTGGATAGAACTAAAAAGTGGAAGTAGAGAAAGTTATATGAAGCAACGCATCAGTTTTTTTACGGTTATTCCCTCAAAGTTCTCATGTAAATTTTGAGATCAGCATAAACTGCGCCGTATGGAATAATTTTAAAGCCCAGAGGTGTAAGAAAAGTTCCTATTAAAGTGAAAGACATTGGAGGGAAGTAGAGGCCATTATGTTGTATGTTCTAGGGCACTTAAACGGCCACGTGTTAAGTCTTAAAGGGCTCATCGTGTATAATTGAAGTTTAGGTTTAGCTTTAATATTTTGAAAACTATATCGAAATTTAAGACTTAGGTTCGCTTAATTTTGAACCATTTCTAAACAAACATGGGTAACCACGTAAGAAAAAGATTGCAGCTGTTGATAGTGGAGGTTAGGATTGGAGCATTACACGCAGCACATTTGCTTCTGCACTCGCTGTTTCAGGAATAAATTAAACTGTAGAGCTCGTCAAAAACACACAACTTATGTCCGAGATGATGATGATGATGATAATTATTATTATTATTATTATTATTATTATTATTATTATTATTATTATTATTATTATTATTATTATTATTATTATTATTATTATTATTATTATTATTATTATTATTATTATTATTATTATTATTATTATTATTATTATTATTATTATTATTATTATTATTATTATTATTATTATTATTATTATTATTATTATTATTATTATTATTATTATTATTATTATTATTATTATTATTATTATTATTATTATTATTATTATTATTATTATTATTATTATTATTATTATTATTATTATTATTATTATTATTATTATTATTATTATTATTATTATTATTATTATTATTATTATTATTATTATTATTATTATTATTATTATTATTATTATTATTATTATTATTATTATTATTATTATTATTATTATTATTATTATTATTATTATTATTATTATTATTATTATTATTATTATTATTATTATTATTATTATTATTATTATTATTATTATTATTATTATTATTATTATTATTATTATTATTATTATTATTATTATTATTATTATTATTATTATTATTATTATTATTATTATTATTATTATTATTATTATTATTATTATTATTATTATTATTATTATTATTATTGTTATTATTGTTATTATTGTTATTATTGTTATTATTGTTATTATTGTTATTATTGTTATTATTGTTATTATTGTTATTATTGTTATTATTGTTATTATTGTTATTATTGTTATTATTGTTATTATTGTTATTATTGTTATTATTGTTATTATTATTATTATTATTATTATTATTATTATTATTATTATTATTATTATTATTATTATTATTATTATTATTATTATTATTATTATTATTATTATTATTATTATTATTATTATTATTATTATTATTATTATTATTATTATTATTATTATTATTATTATTATTATTATTATTATTATTATTATTATTATTATTATTATTATTATTATTATTATTATTATTATTATTATTATTATTATTATTATTATTATTATTATTATTATTATTATTATTATTATTATTATTATTATTATTATTATTATTATTATTATTATTATTATTATTATTATTATTATTATTATTATTATTATTATTATTATTATTATTATTATTATTATTATTATTATTATTATTATTATTATTATTATTATTATTATTATTATTATTATTATTATTATTATTATTATTATTATTATTATTATTATTATTATTATTGTTATTATTATTATTATTATTATTATTATTATTATTATTATTATTATTATTGTTATTATTATTATTGTTATTATTATTGTTGTTATTATTATTGTTGTTATTATTATTGTTATTATTATTGTTGTTATTATTATTGTTGTTATTATTATTGTTGTTATTATTATTGTTATTATTATTATTATTATTATTATTATTATTATTATTATTATTATTATTATTATTATTATTATTATTATTATTATTATTATTATTATTATTATTATTATTATTATTATTATTATTATTATTATTATTATTATTATTATTATTATTATTATTATTATTATTATTATTA
>CM060952.1:77023054-77033054 GCA_030765055.1 Mantis religiosa
AATCACTCAGCCACGGTATGGCCGTAGACTCGTTTCGATGATGTTCATCATCGAATATCACCTATCCATCACCTATATGCAGTAGCAAACGACCCGTTGGTTCACTGGCCTATTTCCAACATAAGTAAAATTGCCAGATATTGCAAATATATTGTATTTTTCTGAAAAAGAGGAGGTCCGTCTGGTTGTGTAGGGAACTTCCGTCCAGATCTGGCTTTGAAACTGCATAACAGATGGGAAGCCGTACTGTGCTTTCGGGAGGTCATGGGCCCGATCTGACTCATCTCTATTTCGCTGCAGTCTTCATCGGCTTGGTTGGCCCGCTGCCTGACAGAGAGTTTGCTCCTCGGTCTCCGGCTCCACCTGCCGGTTGTTACATTTAATATACCAGGTGAGTCATCTGCCCCTATTTATTTGTGAATTTATGCAACGTCCTAAGCGACATATGTGACTTACGCCGTTTTTGAATGCCTACGAATGGATGATTTGTAGAACATTTTATAGAGAATGAGTAGATAACTCAGGGCATGTTTTATGGGACAGAAAGCAATCGCTTTGAATGTCCATTCCAAAATCATCAGGCCCGAAGAGAGATATAGAGAGAGAGAGAGAGTAGAGAGAGAGAGAGAGGGGCGGATGCAGTAGTAATTCTAGACGAATTTACAAATTCTTATTCATTAGCCTACATTAGGACACAACTTTAAACACTCCCCTGAAGGAGCAACCTACCACATGCATCAGTTAATAGTAACATTGGAACACAAAGTGGCAGATCTACACAGGGGAACTAATTGGATTTAAATCTTCAGCCAACACGTGTTTTCGTTGTACAGCCATGGCAAAAGATTCTAAGAATTAGGTAGATTGTTTTCGCTTCTGTCACAAATTGCGGCACTTTTAGATCATGCAGTAAATGTAATGGCGGATGCGGCTTTTTTATTTGTGTTAAAACTACCAAAATGATCTCAAAACACTGTATGGAGCTGTAAAGGTGGAGGTCTGGGGTCCACCGTTACTTTTTCGTATAGGAACTTGCCCTCTGAAGGTAGCGTGTAGCTAAATGGTTATCTCACCGCTCTGCATGACGGCTTTTGTGCTAAAATGATCAGTGTTTTCACATTAGGCTATAAACTATGGGTTGCATAGATAATAATAAATAGAGGCAGCTGACTCACATGGTGGATCATTTAACTTGAGACAGTATAATATCTCCGAAACTAACCGCTGTCATTTTGAATAAGGTCACTGACAGACCCGAGAACACAGTAGCTTTCTGTAAATGACATGCCAGTGTCATCATACTTCCTTAAAACAGCATTTCAATATAAGTTCCACGATCCGCAGAATCTTTGTCTTCGGTATGCCCTGTGAAGGGAAGTTCTTGTCTTGCCAAGTATACTACATCAATGAGACGTTAAATAACTTTTCTATTATTTTTAACAATTTCTTACTTCTTATTACTTCACGTTTCCACTGCTCATCTAACTTAAAATCTCTCCTACAGGTATCGAAAGCGGTGAGCAGAATTTCAGCCGTGATATGTGCTTGTGACTGTTGGTGAAACTGAGTTGACTTTAGCAGATTATTCATATCATCTTTTAGAATAAAATGCAAAGCCAACAAAGTTTTAAAGTTTTCTTGCGACCAGAAAACCATTTAACTTTTTTTTGTAGTGCTCAGGATTGAAATGGCGTAAACATCGTTTTGTCTTGGTTTTCACATCAGGTAACTCAGGCATCGGCACCCCCGCAAATTAAGGCCACATTTTCTGCAAATTTCCTGGAACTCAGTCGTCGCTTTAGAATTGTTTCTAACACGCAGTCACATGTTTCTCCCTTCCGTCTCTCGCTACTGTCAGTTTCCATTCTTGTCACTCACTGACTGGCCCGCACAGTCCTACTATCCCTCAGCGTGGAGAATGAGGGCTCGGCATGCATTCCCTTCGCAGGCTGTGAAGAATAGTGATCTCTATAAACTTTGACAATTATGTTTATAAGGGAAAAATACTTAAAAAAATAATTATATTTAAGTTAATTAGGTATAGTAATTATTTTCAAACGACGCCAAAAAGAATAATGAAAACAATTATAAACACAAGAAACTACACTTTACAAGTATGCGACTGGAATGAGCAAACACATTTCATTCCTCTTGTCACACGAGTCTCCACGAAAGATTCCGACTTCATGTTCGGAACAGATCAACTGCAAGCATATGTGAACTATCCATGCCGTGCCGTCTGATAAATTTGTCGCAGAACATCGTAATACAATATATCCAACAGAAAATACGTTATGACATTCATAAAACTGATGAAATTGAATTTTAACCTAAATATATTATTCCGAAAAGTAAAAGAAGAGTAACTTTTATCGAAATCGAAGGGAAAGAGTTATTCCCTTCCTTCCACTGACCGACCGCCACTGATTCAGACCATAATCCCGTATGACAGAAATCAACGAAAGGATTGCCAGTCATAACATCTCACTTCAAACGCGAGAAGTCAACTGGGAGAATGTAAGGAATTGCCTCTGCACTTCCGTCCCGCCAAATCACAGAATAATCAATATTCTCACCCTAGAGAACGCGCTCTAATCCTTCAGCTCCATCGTGATGCCAACTGCTGAAACCTGACAGTCCACATCCCTGCGCCCTTCCAAGATTTACAAGGCTCCTGGGCTGCACGGAGACTAACAGCGAAACCACACGCCGCATAAGGGTGTGCCTCTGCGACGTTTACGTTGGCAGGTCAGTGTTCGCCAGCTTGTGCTGATTGCACCTTTCCTTTACGAGGCGTGTGCCTCAGTTGTTTCGTGTTTCCCTTTCTCCCCGCGTGAGTGCGTGAAGGTTGCTTTGGTTCCTCTCTCGGAAAGCACTCCGAGCTGACGAGTCAAAGTAGTCGCGATTCTCCTTTCATAGCACGTGCACGGTGATTTATAATTGTGTGAGCTCCCGGGTGCAGTTCAAAATCATATAATAACAGATGTTAGAGCGAAATAATAATGTGTACAAAGTTTAACTTTCGAGGAAGTTTAAGTTAAGGCACTGTAGTGTAATTGTGCAAGTAAGCTGTCAGTGGAACAAGAGATTTATTAAAGCTTTTAAACTACCAAACCAAGTTGTATAATTATACCTTAGCCTCTGGGAACAGTTCAATGGTAGCAGAGCGTGGTTGTCCTATCGTCATGTGGAGGCGGTTAAATTGGGCATTGGTATTATTTCGTATAACCATGTCGAGTGTCTTTCAGCTTTTGCGCAAAAATGAAATTCTATTTGAGTTGGGGATTCGTGGGCCCGATGACTTGTCGTCAACAGATGTTTCTGCCCTGTTTGATGCCCTTCGTGGGGCAAAAGACAACGATTTTGTGACATTGCCGGATACACATGGTAATTGAATCACCGTCATTATTTGAGGCCGCGCGATTGGAATTTGACGAATTGTTTTCTGATTCGAGTACGGTTTAGGGATTTTCCAAGGCCCAGGTGAGGCGTTTGACTGCCAAGATTTTGCATTATGTGCAACGGATTGAATACTTACAGGAATATTGCCCTAAGTTTAAGTTCGGAGTTGGGTTGGCCGAGCTGAGGGTGCAGTTTATGAGATATTTAGAAATGATTGCACCCCAAGGTGAACGGGCCGCGTGGGGTGTGGTCACACAACATGGGACGGCTCAGGTCTCGGCTTTAAAGCCGTTAAATTACTTCATCCATTACAACAGTTGGTCGAGTCATACCAAAGCTTTGGGGTTTGTGATGTTTCTACTGATCTTGAATTCCTTAACTTCCCAGTAAGAGCCAAGGATTAAGCTGAGATATGCAAGTTCCCGATCTACAACTGCTTGATGTCGTTTTGTCAAAAGGGGGAGGTCCGGAGCTACAGGGTCAACTTTACGGTGGGTGTGTACCGTTCACTAAATTTGTCTGGATGACAGCCTTACCTAAGGCGAATACGCGGGGGGTAGTTAAGGTTCTTTCTTCGATATGCTGTCTTTGGCGCTCCCCGTTATCTGGTAACGAATAAGGTGCTCAGTTTACCTCTTTCGCATTTAGTATCTTTTGTTTTGGTTGGGGCACTAAACCCATAACTACCACTCCCTATTACCCCCAGCCTTCCCATGCTGAAAGATCCAATAGGAACCTTAAGTCAGCGTTAATAGCATTTCATCATGATAGCCATACTAAACGGAATACGAATTTGGCTCGGTTGCAATTGGCTATTGATTCGGCCCGACACGAATCGCATGGTGTTACTCCTTATCAGCTTATGCTAGCATATAAACCTAACTCTCCCCTAACTAATCTTTGGCGTCTGGATGATTTGCTTCCCCACAAAGAAGAAATAGGCAGAGTATGGAAATCCGCCTTTCGGAATTTGCGGAAGTCACATGCCCATGTAAAGGAACGGTATGATGTTGATAAACGGCCTTCGCCATATACGGTTGGCCAGAATGTACTTTGTAAGCTGTATACTCAGTCTTCTAAACGTAATGCTTATGCTGCTAAGTTGGCACCTAGGTATACAGAGTCGTACGAGATCATGAGTATTTTTAAAAAAGGTTTCCGTGCGTTTAAGAGACCTCCGCACGGTCCATGAAAGGAGAGCTCACATCTCTCAATTGAAACCCTTTCTGTAGTTTGGTATTTTGCCTGTATCAGTTTGGGTTCCTTGTTTGTGTCCCCTATTTTTTTTGTTTAATTTTATGTCCTCCAACGTTAAGTCATATCGGACGGTGAATGAAATGGGTGAAATGATGTTCAAATGTGTCCAGGGTACATGGAGCTTAGAGTTACCTGACATTCGTCTATCAGGATAAGGAAAAAAACCCGGAAAAAACCCTATCCAGGTAACTCACCCTCACCGAGATTCGAACTCGGGACCTCTTGAACGTGAGGCAGACACGCTACCACCACGCTACCGAGGCGGGCTGTGTCCCCTATTGTGTTGTGATATTCTGTTATTATTTTGGGTAGGGGTGTTTGTTTTGTTTGTTTGGAGTAGAAGTGTGTCTTGTGTTTGCCGGACAGTATACTTCTACGGCACTCAGGCATTTACTTCTACCTCTGGCGCGTGTGTTTTTGTGACGTCCACGCGTAAGCTGTGTCTGATGTGTGAATGCGGTGTATGTCGTTGAGTATGGCATTTCTCGTGTGTTTGGAGTATGTGTGGGGTGTTTGTTGTGTGCTTGCGCTGTGTTTAGTAATTACGTGTGTTCTGTGTTAGTGTTCTGTGTGGGTGTTCTGTGTTGGTGTTCTTATGTTGTCTGGCCAGTAGGGAGTTAAATTTATGCGCATTTATTGTTACAAGGCCTTGTTTATACTTTCTTCCGGTTTATCTTGTTTATAGTATTTAACTTTTATATTGTTAACTTGTTGATGCCTAACTTGTTACAAATTGTTTTGGATGAAATATATATTTAATGTTTATATATGGGTTTTAATCGTTTAAGATTGTTATGGCTGTTAAATAAATTAATATTGTTATGGTTGCTAAATAATTTATATTATGATCGTTAAATTGTTTTAATACTGTTATGATGGTTAAATAATGTAATTTATCACTCTGGCTGATTATAGACCAACTTAAGATGTTGGGTTTTGTGACTCATTTGACCACTTAGTGTGATTCCGCGGTAATGTGGAATGTTTAAGTTTGCATACATTTGGATTCGCACCTGGGTGTTGTTGTAAGACCAGTCTATTTGAATCCCGTGTTTTTTCCCTTTCTGTTGGGTTTGCTTTGTGTTACAGCCTCGACACCCTCCTCCGTTAACCGGTCCACAAAGCACCTGACCTCTGCAATTTGGCACTGTGAGTTGTTTAGCCTGGCTGTTTCCTGTTCGGAGAGCACCTGTCCACAGAGTTTGGGGACGTGGAGACGTCTGGCATGGGCGTTTCATCTTCTGGCAGATCTCTGCTGGTCAGGGAAACAACTCTGCAATACAACTCGTTTGGTTTGCTTCCCGCGTTTCCGGGCCCTGGACGTCCCGAATCGCACTCTTGAACGAGTTAGGCGTCCTTACCCCCAAAGTCAGTATTGTGAACCTCTCTGGAGTAACGTGGGACCCGTCCGCTGAGGGTGCTGAACATCGTCCGCCTCGTCCCTTGAACACGAGTTGTGCTCTGTAGTGTCAGTGGCCTTAATGGTGGCCGTGGTGACAGTGTTTAATCACAGTGACCTGTACAATAATGTGGTGGTGTAAGGTGGTCCTTTACCTCAATGAGACTCCACTTTCTTAATCCTTGTCTCTTTCCTGGATGCCGAGCGCGTGTTGTCAGATGGCGGGGGGGGGGGAGATTGTGCTGATTGCACCTTTCCTTTACGAGGTCTGTGCCTCAGTTGTTTCGTATTTCCCTTTTTCCCCGTGTGAGCTCGTGAAAGTTGCTTTGGTTTCTCTCTCGGAAACCTCTCCGAGCTGACGAGTCAAAGTAGTCGGGGTTCTCTTTTCATAGCGCACGCACGGTGATTTATAATTGTGTGAGCTCCCGGGTGCAGTTCAAAACCATGTAATAACAGGTGATGGAGTGAAATTATAATGTGTACAAAGTCTAACTTTCGAGAAAGTTTAAGTTAAGGCACTGTAGTGTAATTGTGCAAGTAATCTGTCAGTGTGAACATGAATTTTTTAAAGTTTTTAAATTACCAAAGTAAGTTGTACAATTGTACCTTAGCCTCCGGGTACAGTTCAAGCTTTTGGTAGACAAAATGGCCAACTTGTGCGTCGAAGATGAGGCCGTGTGGAGGACAGCAAAAGCTCTAAAAATCCGTAAAGGTTTTCATACCTCTTCTATCCACAGCACCCAAGCCCTGGTCTATGATCCCCAAGCCAAAGCCAATGCACTCGCTGACTACTTTGAACGTACGTCTAAGGGATGACCCCAGGAGATAATCTCTGAAACGGTTATTTTATGCTTAAATTTTAAAATTAATTTAGGATTATCACGGAAAGGAGACGAAATTAAAATGTGACGTAATGATAATTTAAAAGAACGGTAAATCGTAATAAATATTTAAATATCAACAAAACCAATTTTAATCCTAAGGCAAAATTATTTAAATTCAAATAATATTTAATTTTGTTTAAAATAAAATATTGCTACAAAAATCAAGGTAAAATAAAATAATATAACAACCTTTAAATTACCAGAGCAACGTGAACGAGCGAGAAGGGAACTAGATAATGAAGCTTCCTTCTGTGTGTGACCTTCGACGAGTAAAGACATATTTTAGTGTATCTCTGAAATTTTGCAGAGATTATGTTTATTATGCATTTAGCATGCATGGTTTGCGTGTGTTCAAGGGAAAACTAAGTAACTAATGCGTCAAGCATTCTTTGTTAATGGACTACTTTACTAATATTTGAGTTGTATTGATGAAAGGTAATGTTTTGCAGAAATTAAAACATCAGTTTTCCAAGGAAAGGAATTGAATGTGGAACAATTATTTTATCATGCTTAAGCAATCATATAATTTCTTCTTCTCCACTGAAACCACGCCTGGAGGTAAGATCTCATGCAGTCACAGGGGCGAGGGCCACCGAGGAATATCTAGAACCCGACCTCAAGATCATCAGAGAGGTGAGCAATAAATCATCGTATCACCAGCCATCCTCTCCCTCCCATATATAATGAACCGTTGCATCTCGGAACGTGTCTGTCGGGGATGCGTCGATTGTATCGAATTCATGCGGAAAAGCTCTGTCATCCAACCAATGAACTCTAGCGCATACTCCAGTGACTAAATCCAAAATGGCGGCGGGACCTCAAGCTTCGCCATTTTCCCTTCACGCCGTACTCTTCCTAACAAGGATCTTCAATATGTGTCTCACCTTGGATACTTTCTTAGCGGTCGTGGGAGGGGGCCCTCGGGTGATATGCATATTGAAGCTTAAGAAGAACTGGTTCACCCTTCCAACTACCGACCCATAAGCCTCTATCTACCCTCTGGAAATAAAGAGGCTATTCTTAACACGCCTGTCCTCATTATTTGTCGACATTCAAGCCATCCCCTATCACCAATTTAGATTTCGTTCTGGGCACTCGAGAGTCCAACAGCTGCTGCGAGAGTGGGAACTGCTGACCTAGGATTCCAGGAAGGGGCCTTCACGGCCCCTATATCCTTAGACATCTAGAAGACTTTCTCAACGACATGGCATGTCGGACTTCTTCATAAACTCATTCATTTGGGGCTTCCCATAGAGATAATCAACATGATACACAGTTTCCTCAGACACCACACTTTAAAGTCACAGTCGCGGGAAAACCTCTTCACTAAAGCCTGTGAAGGACGGTATCCCCGAAGGCTCTGTGCTATCTACCACACTTTTTAGTGCGTTTGTGGTGGACTTCCCAGCACAACCGCAGGTCGAAATGGCACAGTATGCTGACGACGTGCTGCTATTCTGAAAAGACAGACTCATTCTCAGAGCCTTCAACCCAATACAGAGACACCTCCGTCTCACACAAGACAGGTGTCAGCGTTGGCGGGTTTCCGTTAATCCGGACCAAAGCCACGCCACACTTCTACAGAGCGCCACACCTAAGCAGACTGCCCCTGCCTCCACTACCGAGGCCGAAGGATCGAGTGGACAAATTTTATCCAGTACCTGGGCGTTAAATTGGATTTGACTTTTCGTCACCATATCACGGACCTCGCGATGCGGGAGCAATGGGTTATTGCCTCCAGTATCCGGTGCTGAACTCGGTTTCGATGCCGTTTGGCTTGAAGTTGTACCTCTCCCGGGCGCTCGTGGTCCCGTTGACGCTGTGCCTGCGAGATGTGGGACTTAGCCGCAGACAGCTTGATGTTATAGCTTCAACGTTCATAGAATAGTCCATATATTCCATATATTCTGTAGGCCGCTCCTTCACCATGAGGTTATTTCATGTAGTCTCGTCTCTTCTATAGCTGGAGGACTAGGCAACGGGCTATAAAAAATTCTGCGCTAAATCACCGCAACACAGAAGTTACTGGTAAGGTCTAGGAGCTTATGAATCCAGTAGACGTCGTTTTAGGCTGTTTCGGGTACCCCACAGGCTTGCGGGTACCCAGGATAATACCGGAGCTAATCCGTACAGTAACAGAAGCTGAACTCCGCATAATCCACCCAAGAGCTGTTGGGCCTCAAAATTAAGATCCCTAAATCATATTTTTGAACGTCATACACATCAGTGTGCACTAGGCGTTGCATCCTGTCTATCATCCAGAGGAGTGCAACAGCTACCTCATAAGCCACTACCAATCAATCCTCATAACCTATCTGCGGTAAAATCCATTAACTGGGTGGATACGCAGCAAAAACCTTCGGGCTCTGTACAATCTATCTACGGACAGATGGATGGTGGCTGATGAAAACTCAGATATCTTTCCAGAATTCACCTGACTGATGTCCCTAAAGAAGATATTTTCATATCGCCGCCAAGAAACCTTCAAGTCATAACGTTACATAGTTTATAAACGGTTATTATAATGTGAGCGTTCACAATTAATGGTACAGCACTCGGCCAAGTCTTAACATTCTCATTCTCTGGGATAAGGTACAGAGGAGGAATTGAGCATTGTGTATGATCCTGATGGGAGGCAGAATGATCTGATCGGAATGAGGAAAGATGACAACAGAGGACAGAGAACCTCCCCATATCTGGAGGACGGCCGCGCCGTGGCCGAGCGCTTAGACCACTTGGCTCTTACCAAGGCGGCCAGGGTTCGATCCCAGGCGACCGCAAAATGTGATTTGTTGTGGACAACACGGCACTGGGCCGTTTTCTGTGGGATCTCCGGTTTCCACCGTCAATCATTACACCGGTGCTCCATTTACATTTCATGTATCATCAGTGTCACCACCTGCGGTGCCGTATGTAGTAAAAGCGAGCGCTAAACTCTACACACACATATCTGCAAATTCCCAGCTATGCAGCAACCATCCAAGGAGAAAGGTGAAGTGAAATGGAGGGATAGGGGTATGTAGTTATTTTTCCGGGCAGTGAGATAGTCGACCAGAGA